>VUQH01031845.1:15083-25194 GCA_015106775.1 Etroplus canarensis
TACATGCTTTTTTGTTTTTCTCACACATTGGCTCCAGCTAATTTTAAGTCTTAAACCATTTTATTGTTATCTCCTCAGTTATGTCATGCTTGACTGTAGAATTTTACCACCCAGAGTCCAGCTCTGGAACAATAAACATTTCATTCAATACTTGCAAGATTTAAAAAGAGGAAGCAAAAAGCCAAATAGCGATGTAGTTATCCACTTCTGTTGAAAGGTTGCTGACAGTTTTCTGTACATTGCCACCTAGTGTTGTTGCTTCAGTTCACCCATAGCTTAAACCACAGTGTAGTCTGACAACCAAAATGACCAGGGGAGATCTTCACCCCCTCCCTCCCCTTTTGGAAAGCTTTAAGATGCTTGTTGAGGCTTTAGCAAGTTCAGAGTGTTTTTAGATGATTTTTCCAACCTGTCATCAACAATGTGGAAGTAATAATTCTCATAACTTCTCCCACTGCTTATTTTTGTGAGTGTGTGCGTGCACGTATGTGTGTGTTGTAGTACAAAAGGATGCATGACTGTAAAGGGATGGTTAAGATGTTTTTTGAAAGTTGTTTCCCTCGCACTTCTGTCACTTCTGAGATGCTTTTTACTCCTTCGCGGTCTCCCTCCCTTTGGTTTTTCCTCATGTATCATTGTTTCTTTATCTTTCTATTTACTAAACGTATCATGTTGTTTGTTCTCAGCACTGTAAAACAGTCCCTTCTACAACATTGAAAAGCAATATCACTGTATGAAACGTTCACAATGTATTTGTTATGATTGACATTTGATTCATCATCATTATTATTCACATGCACCCTAGGTGTGATAATTGAAGTAAATCTCTTTTATACAAATACTAAAAGTGTGCTGTGGCAGTTTTTTTTCTTTATCATTCTGTAAAATAAGTATTCTCAGAGAAAGAGATCAGTTTAGCTTGTTAGAAACAAGGAAAAGGGGTTTAAGGGAGTTTTTAATGGGTTTTGGACTGCTTCTGCCATTTTTAGCTGCCGCAGGTGAGTTTCTTTGGAATTATAAATAAAATCTGACCTAAAATGGGGATTTTTAAATGCAAGATAATCCACAAATTGTCATTATCTTTCTTCAGGCCGTTACTCGGCGCTTCAGGTGGAGTTTTCAGCTGCAGTGCGAACCAGCGCAGAGCAGAAGGAGCTGATCCTAAAGCTGGAGCATGACCTGAGCACCATCCAGGCCATGTCCTCCCTGCCCCGCCCCGATGCTGATGGGTCAGAGGTTAGCAACATGGGGAACATCCCCGAGCCAATCAAAGAAGCCACTGCGATGTTTATTGGTAGGTCACTGCAATATAGCTTGTATGTTTACTGTGTTTATTATTTATTGAACCCGTCCCTTGAACAAGAGAAAAATCACAACAGCGTGCCGGCAGCATTTCAAAGAGATGTGTCACCTGTAACCCTCAATGGCAAACCAAGTTTAGCAGCTAAATCCCACAATATCCCATTATATTTTATAGAGGAATACATTTTAATGACTGTATATGTGATCATCCTACCCATGCTGTTTGTTTTGTCTATGACAGATATTCTAAAAATGTTCTTATGTAAATAATCAGTTTTCAATCATTTTAACAAAAAAAGGACCAAAAAAATTAGAAATAATGAAAAAATTACATTTAACCAGCCAGCCGTCTTCCCTGTTACTTCTTAGAAAACAGAATGTATTTGTTTCAATTACACAAGGTAAAAAAAATAAACTTGCATAACTTTAACATCAAAAGTCAGATGAACTGATAACTGTCATAGTTTGATCAATAGCAGATTACAGTGGAGTCAAAACTATAGTCTTTTGCTACTTTCAACAAAATTTAAACAAGCATCCCGTTTGCAGATGTGCAATATTTATAGTATTTCTTTCTCAGAAACACTCAAAATCACGGCTTCCGCAGAAGTAAATCTTGCTACTCTCAGTCTACTTGCCATAAGTTGTCGTAAAACATCACAATGTAGTTATTAGGAAGGGGAAATTACAATAAACTCAAAGACTGTAATGTTGGAAAATTAAAAAATAAATTATAGTGGCAGCAGATTGACAAATTCATGGAAGGAAACATTTAAAAATATCAAAAAGGCATATGTAACTATACAGTTGGCTCACAGTTACAATCTGAACCTTGAATCCCTAAAATTGAGACAGAAAATCTACATGAATTTTCACATATGCAACATTTGTGTTAATTTGCCACAAACAACCAATAAATTAACTGCACAAATGTGGAATGATACAGCAGCGTTCTGTGTGAGTACCTCACTTAGCCACTATGACAGCACACAAGAAGTGGAAGTGCATAAAATCACTGCAGGAAAAAAAAGCAAAAAATGTTTCCTGTTTGCAAATATTGCAGCTTTTACAGTCACCCTTTAAGACACCTGTATATGTTTTTCTAACACATTTTAATGTATCGCTGCTTTCCATTAAGATGCAAAATGAAGTTAAGGTGGGAGCTGCTTTTGGATAATATGATCGGTGACTAAAGACCCTGTAGATAACTGTCTGTAACATTAAAAACTGAGAAATAATAAGCAACAATAACTGTTAAGAAAGATGGATAGATGGATACTTTATTCACCCCATAGGGGAACTATGGGGTGAATAAAGTATCCATCTATCCATCTTTCTTAACAGTTATTGTCAGGCACCCATTAGCTCACACATACATCTGAAAAAGCAAAAAGTACAGCAAATAGTAAAAAAATAAAGTAACAGTTTTAAGGGTGCTTGACTGACTTATCTGTAACATTAAATTCCTGTTCTACATGTCAACACAAAACAGAAGCTTGTTTTTCCATTCTGAGCTATCAATGTGTCATACCCCTTAAACTCAATTAAGCACCCAGCTTTGATACTGAAGTGTGTCTGCAGCACAACTTCTCTAACTGAAATGAAGTGAATGTGCTGAGAGCTTGATCTGCAGGGGGTTCGTCTGTTTTTAAAACTGCAGTCTAGACTGATTAGAGGCTTCAAGTGTTTCTTTTCTTTCTTCTTCCAGTTGAGACACAAGAGTCTAGCTCTGGCGGGTTGAACACTGCCTGTCTTGTTTATTATGTAAAATGTAGCCAAGAATCAAACCTTACGCAACTGTGTCTGTTAAGAACATACATGCAAATAGAGGAAATGAATCATGACATCTAAGTATGACTTTATTGGTAGGTTCAGGTGTGAGCCCCCACCCTGAGCTTCCTCAGGGCCAGATGGACTCGCTGCTCTCCATCATCTCCAGCCAAAGGGAGAGGTTCCGCTCTCGCAACCAGGAGCTGGAAGCTGTAAGTCGCATACACATGCACAGACACACACATTCATGTCTCTTTCTTTGAAAAATACTAATTCCTCGTCCCTTTGTTCCCTCTGATACCTGCAGGAGAATCGCTCCATGCAGCAGACCATGCAGGCCCTGCAGAATGAACTGGACAGCCTGAGAGCAGACAACATCAAACTCTATGAGAAAATCAAATTTCTGCAGAGCTACCCAGGCAGAGTATGTTTTTGATAATTTAATACTTTTATGGGTTATTAAACCTTATTTTGATATTTTAGGGGTCCATCTGTCTCACTCTGTTTTCTCCGTGCAACAGGCTGGAGGTAGTGATGACACAGTGATGCGTTACTCCTCCCAGTACGAGGAGAGACTGGATCCATTCGCTTCCTTCAGCAAGAGGGTAAAAGTCAAAAACCTCAGCTTCACACATCAGATTATTTTCTGAGTCCCATTTTATTGTTTTATGGGAACACAGCTAAATATTATCTCAGAAGAGCCTAGCTGCACACCGCTATGTCTCATCATCTTCCATAATGCCTTAATGTACAGCCCCAATACCAAAAAGGTCAGGATGCTGCATAAAATATAAATGAAAACACAATGCAGTGATTTGCAAATCTCACAAACCAATATTTTATTCAAAAAAGAACAGAAAACATATCAAAAATGTTGAAAGTGAGACATTTTACTTCATTGTTTTATTTCATGAAAAATACCAATTCATCTCAAATTGATGACAGTAACACATCTCAAAAAAGTTGGAACAGGGCCATGTTTACCACTGTGTAGCATCCCCTCTTCTTTTAACAGTCTGTAAATGTCTGGGAACTGAGGAGACCAGCTCCTGGACCTTTGGGAGAGGAATGTTGTCCCATTCCTGTCTGATACAGGATTCCGGTTGCTCAACGGTCCTGAGTCTTCTTTGTTGCATTTTGAATTTCATGTGCACCAAACATTTTTAGTTGGTCAAAGTCTGGATGGCAGTCATGCCAGTCCAGCACCCAAACTCTATTCTATTACAAAGCCATGCTGTTTTAATAGTTGTAGTATGTGGTTTAGCATTGACTTGCTGAAGTATGCAAGGCCTTCCCTTAAAAAGACATCATCTGGAGGGGAGCAGATGTTGCTCTAAACCTTACATACTTCTCAGCATTTATGGTACCTTTCTATATATGCAAGTTGCCAGTAGTATAGGCACTAAAATACCAAATACCATCTGAGATGCAGGCTTTTGAACTGAGTGCTGAAAATAAGCCAAATGGCTCCTCTCCCCTTTAGTCTAAAGAACGCAGCATCTGTGATTTCCAAAAAGAATGTCAACTGTCGATTAATCCATCTGACCACAGAACAGTTTTACACTCCATGCCTCAGTCCATGTTAAATGAGCTTTGGTCCAGAGAAGACGGTGGTGTTTCTGGATCTTGCTCACATATGGCTTCTTCTTTGCATGCTGGAGCTTTAACTTGCATTTGTGGATGCTGTGTTCACAAATAATGATTTCTGGAAGTGTTCCTGAGCCCATGCAGTACTCACCTTACAGATGATATTAGATCCTAAAGATGATGTAATATTCAGTCTTTGCAATTTTATATTGAGAAACAATATTCTGAAATTGCATCCCAGTTTGTAGACATGGTCTCTTGTAGATTGCTGAACTTCTGAGGGACTGCCTTTCTAAGGTGTTCTTTTTATACCCAGTCACATTACTGACCTGTTGCTGATTAACTTTACTAGTTGCAACATATTCCTCCAGCGGTTTCTTTTAGTACATTTTTGTTGCCTTTGTCCCCAACATGTTGGGAATCCAAGAGTGACACCATGAGTGAAACCTTTGGATCTTAAATCTTTTATTAAGATACTGACATTCCCATTGGAACACAGATAAATTTTTTGATTCATCTAAATGAAAATGTTCACTGTTAGTCTCTGATGTCTGATACAGTAACAGCTTGTTGTGTGTTGTGGTTTTCATCCTTAGAAGTAATATATAGAAGTAATACATCTTTAAGGCAGTTTGAAACAAAAAGTATACGTCAGCACTGGTGACTCTCCTATAGTCCCATTTGCTCACAGTCTTATGATCCCCACATGACAGTCTGCAGTTGTACCCCTTTGGTTTCCTTTAGCGTTAGTCCGTCGCCCTCTTACATCTCGTATTTTGGAGCCTGAAGTGAGGTGTCCCCTGCAGTGTGGTAGTTCACACATTTACCTTACAAACGAAAGGTCCCTGGTTCGATTCCAGGTGGGAACACCAAGCCCCTCTCACCTTGGAGGGTTGCATCAGGAAGGGCATCCAACGTAAACCTTAACATAAACATTATCAATGTGGACTGATCTGCTGTGGTCTCCCCCCTTTGGAGAGAAGACAAGGCACCAGCTGAAGGTACATTTTGGAGCCTGTTTGGATGAGAGGGTGGAGTCATCTAATGCTAGAAAGCATGTTTATAAAAGCCTCATCCAAAGACTTGCGTGTGTGTCTCACACAGACACAGATAGTTAAGTGCTAAGTAATATACAAATAACTGCTGTAATTTCAGTCACCAGGGCTCACAGACTTCTCTGGAGTTTTTTGGTGGGATTAACTTAACAGGAGTTCATCTCCAATAGTTGCCTCAATAGACCAGCATGCAGTGCAGCCACACTCAGTCGTGTTTCAACGCAGACTCATGGAAGTTTGCTGAATCATGTTTGTGGACATGAATTTTAAAGGTTTTTTTTTTTTTTAAGTTCAGCTGGTTGAAGGGCCAATGAACTAATAGCATGGTGAGGCCTTGGTTGTCCTTCCATCTGTCCACAATTCACAAGAATTCCTCCTGCTTCTTGAATGTTGGTCAGAATTTAGTCAAACTAGCACACATCTGTCACCTAATGGGTCTTCACCCAAATTGTGCTCAGGTTCATATTTTTCATTTTACTGGCACTTTTTCATTTTCAAAAAAGGTCTTCATTTAGAGGCAGGAGGGGTTTGTGTCAGAGCAAACCATTTCATTCTTCATAACAGAGACCCAATTTCAAGTCATCCTTGTCACAGAGCTTCATGCATCATATTTATCATTTTCAAACACCTTATTCATTAAATTATCTTACTTGGTTATAAGAAGGCATTAACAGTGACTTCGTTAAGATAAGGTATTTAAAGACTACTAGTTTGGGTTGGGTTTACAAAAAGATCATGGTTTGAAGTGCTTTAAAGCTTTGGTTTTTTTGGTTGCTTCGAACATGAAATATACTTCCTGTTGACATGCATCACTTACAAATTTGTGCTCACCATGTCCATGACCACCAAGAAATATGTAGCTTTTTTGTGGCTATTTCATATTTTGAGACTGAGCTGCTGTGTTTTGATAAAATGGGGACTGAATAAGCTCTAGATTTATTTCAGCTCTTAAGCCCCTGTCACACCTTGATGATTTAACAAGCATATGTCGACATAGGAAAAAAACTGCAAATACGCTGGCAAACGTCAATTAAGTTCTAGGGACATTTTTATAAGTTAAGAGCATGCCGAAGTACGCTGGTATATGTGGTAGTACGGCAAGGTCGCTGGAAAATTTTGAGCATGCACAAAATCTCCAACGTTTGCCAGCTCATACATCCCACATACGAGGACCATATGTTGCAGGTACTTAATGCATACGGAGACACGTTACTCATGTCAAAATATGTGGAGGTACCCAAAACATATTAACCTATGAGTAACATGTTTTTAACATATGTATAACATATATCAAATATACCTCCAACAGATAATGACGTTTGTAGAAGTTTTTGACATGATCCAGTCGAACTGAACATGTTTTTAACACACAGCTGCCTTATTATTGCGTATGTGGTGCATTTAAGGGGAGTGATATATATATGGCCTTCAAGTTGTGAATGCCGGCAGTACTCTAGCATATATGTTGTGTTTACGTCCATTTAACATCATTGTTCTGCATATGCCAGTGTTTTAAGGGAATTTGAATGCGTTGGCATCAGCTTGGTAAATCGTCATGGTGTGACAGGGCCATTAGAAAAATACTTATTACCTGTAAACGGCAAAATGTTGGCTCAGTTTTGTGGATATGTGAAATGAAGGACCCAAAGTGAAGCTGTATTTATTTATATTAACAATAATTGTATGAGATTAAAACATTGCCTTTGTATGTTCACACGTTGCCTAGAGATGCCATCATATTTCTGTAATATGTGTTGTCAGGAGCGTCAGCGCCGATACCTGAGCCTCAGTCCCTGGGATAAAGCAACTCTGAGCCTGGTAAGCCTCGGAATCAAACATCAGACACTCGTCTAATGTGTTTGGTGTGAACTTCTTATTGAATCTGCAGCTTTTGTGTTTTTCAGGGGCGCGTGATTCTCTCCAACAAGATGGCCAGAACCATTGCTTTCTTCTACACTCTGTTTCTGCACTGTTTGGTCTTCTTGGTAGGTTTGTTTTCAACACTGAGTAGCCTCTCTTACATCTCCAAGTTCAAAGAAACAGAACTCACCTGTGATTATTTTCAGGTGCTGTATAAGACTGCTTGGAGCGAGAGCATTGGCAGAGACTGCTCAGCTTTCTGTGCTAAAAAGTGAGTGTGGATCTTACAGCTGACTAATAAGTTGAATTTAGGTTTTATGTAAAGAGCTAAATGTAACATTTTATTACTGATCCTTACAAGTGCTCCGATGTTTCTCTCAGGTATGCTGACCACCTCCACCGCTTCCATGAGAACGACCAAAATCTTTAAGGCAACCCGACAGTGATATTACGTCACTCAGAGATGGAGTTTAATTCAACATTGAACAGCATACATGTTCATCATTGAAGTTTACCTATTAATGCCACTTTACTCTTCCTGCAATAGCGAATTTCTCCACTAGAGGGCAGTTTAGGGCTGTGAACCGTAAAGTTGATTCTTTCTAAGTTGCAACTAATATACAAACCTATAACATGAGATTTGTTCTTGGATTAACACAGTACTGAAAGGTGATAATTGGTGGTATACAAAACATGTGTTGTTGCGTTTACCTTTCTGTACCAAAGGGACCATGACACTCTAGTCTTGTGATTCTTTTTCTGAGTTTAACTGGAATTGATATGTTTAAAGGTGGTATGGTTAACATTATAATTTATGTTTAATTAGAGGGTGAACTGTAAAAGCACCACTTTGTCTGGTGAAGGTTATAGAGAAGAAGCTATTTCTTTTTCTTCAAATGAGATTATTTTTCATTCATTTTGCCCTACTTGAAAATGACTAATGGGATTGATAAGTGATTGGTAAGTACAGGTTTTAATGATTTGTTACGGTTAGATTCTAGGAGGGAACCGTTTCTTTTCAGCTGAATGATGAAGCAGCAGTATCATGCTAATGGTTACTGAGGCTGTGATCCTAATATTCAACATTATTGTGCATGTTTACCTGCTTACTTCTTCCCTTTCTGTCTTTGCAGATCTATTCCAAATAAAGATTATGCAGTAATTTTTCTGGCATTGTCATTTCATCTTCATCAGGAGATGTGTGTGATTGCAGGAGATTGTTCGTGATTTGTGAGTGAAGTTTTTTTCTTTGCTGGACTCTGTGCCATCGTGTGAAAAACTAAATACACCCTCTCTGCTTCCTAGCTGAGTAGACAGTAAGCAGCAGCCAGGTGCTGCTAATCAAATGCACTTGATTAACTGATCGGCAGTAAGTGTGACCACCACTGTAAAACCAGAAGTTTTGGCAGTGGAGTGGAGTGTTCCAGCAAAATCATCCCAGGGTCAGACCATGCAGTGCTCAGAGAAATTGCAAAAAACCCAAGAGCTAGATGTTAAATATTAAAGTACATGGCAGTACAATTAGAAAAACACTATACGAGTATGGGTTGTTTGGAAGGAAAAAGTATCTTCTCTCTAAAGAAGAAAGTTCCAGCCAAACAAATCACAAGACTTCTGGAACAGTGTCCTTTGGACAGACAAGACCAATGTGGAGATGTGAAAACCAAACACAGCACAAGTACCTCATGCCAACTGTTAAGCACGGTGGTGGAGGGGTGATATTTGGGCTTATTTTGCAACCACTGGATCTTGGCACCTTGGAGTCATTGAGTCGACCATGATCTGCTCTGTGTACCAAAGTATTCTAGAGACAAATGTGATGCCATCTGTTCAACAGATAAAGCTCACCCCAAATTGGGTCAGTCAACAGGACAGTGATCTAAATCTACAACAGAATAGCTGAAAAGGAGAAAAAAAAAATCAAGGTGTTACAGTGGCCCCAGACCTCAACCTGGATGAAGTGCTGTGATGAGACCTCAAGAAAGCTGTGCATAAACATATACCCCCAAACGTCAATGAACAGAAGCAACGTTGTAAAAAAAATAAAGAGTCGACCAAAATTCATCCACGGTGATGTGAGAAACTGATAGTGTCATGCAGAAAAAGATTACTTCTATTTATTGGTGATAAAGGCGGTTCTACAAGCTGTTATATGTACATGAGAAAATGTTAAACTGAATGAACATTTAACATACATCATCATTCCTACTCATCTGACTTTGCAGGATGATGATGGTAAAGTGAGGAGTGGATTAATGATCTCTGTTCTTTAACTGATTCAAATATTTGCTGGAAGTATGTTTGTGTAGATACTGTATTAACAATTTTTTCTACACAGCACAAAGATGAAAGTGTGCTGGGAATGTTCAGATGAAATGAGAAAGTTATATATTTAGTGTACATATATAGCACATGCATGTGTGCCAATCTGTGTACAGTGTATCCAGCCAGCACCAAGAGGAAAGAAACTGTTCTCCTGTCTGGTAGTTTAGGCTTGTAGTGCTCTATGAAAAGGAGAAGTTGGAGCAAGTAATGTG
>VUQH01031847.1:0-11869 GCA_015106775.1 Etroplus canarensis
TGCCAGGAGTGTGTGTAACAGAGTTAAAAAAGCACTTTATTTTTGTTTACATTATTTGTATTTTATTTCTGATTTAATTATTATTTTGAGTGTGAATTTTATCTCAATGAGTCATTTTTATTTACTGATAATGGTTCTCATGGAAAGATTTTGTTGGCCATCGCCTTTCTGTACCTCTGGGCTACCTGTAGCCCCCTCCGTTCTCTGTCCCTCCTCACAGTGTTTGTATACCTGCTGGGGGTACGTTGTGGGGGAAAATGCGGCTGTGTAAAATTACAGTTTTCTCTGAAAAATGAGTTGATAATGTTATAACTTTTGGTGTATATTATTTTATGTCAGCAGTAATATTATTGCTTGGCAGTTTTCTGTCGGTTTTTACCGCTAAAATAAGTTTAATAGGCGTATTAAGTTGACCATTTTTGCAGCATTTGTTCTACTACAGACTGCCCGTGTCATGTGACTAGTGTACTGCTGCAGAGATTACAGTGTAAAGACTGTTTATTTAATGTTTAGGAGCAGAGGTGCAGAAGGGTCCAGAAGACAAAAAAATAACTGCTTATTATCTTCTGCAGGTATGGTTTTATTTGATAAATGTTATTTTCCACTGTATTAAGTGTTGGTTAAAAGTTTTATGAGATTTATTGATAAGAAAAAAAACTATTCTAAGTAAATATTTCCTGTAAATTTTTATGACGATATTTCTGTAAAGCTGACAGTGTTTGTATACCTGCTGAGGGAGCAGAGGTACAGAAGGGTCCAGAAGACAAAAAAATGACTGTTTATTGTCTTCTGCAGGAAATAAATACCAGGAAACAGCCCCTGTGAGTCGTGTTCACTCTATGCCTTATTCACAATCATTACATTGGTGCCGTGACCGTTATACTAACACAATGACACGATCTTCCTAGAAGTGGATATTAAATTCATGCCAAGGCCAGATTGTATGATGCTAAGAAATACTGGAAAAAAAATGAAAAAGATAAAAACAATAAAAACAAGAACTGTATATCGGATTCTACAGGCCTCAGGTAGCATGCTCAGTGTTAAAGTTTCTGACAGTACAACTAGAAAATTAGAAAAAGACTGAACAAAGTATAGCCTGCTTAAGTTTGCAATCATATGTCTGAACAAACCACAAAATTCCTGAAAAAGTGTCTTTTGGACAGATGAAACCAAAGTGTGGATATTTGGCCATAATGCGTAGCACCACATTTGGAGAAAACCAAACACAGCACAAATATTTCACACCAACTGTCAAGCACTGTGTTGGAATGGTGATAATTTAAGCTTTTTATGCAGCCACATGATCTGGGCACTTTGCAGTCACTGAGTTGACTATGAACTAAAGTCTCCTAGAGTCAAATGTGAGGCCATCTATGTGAGAGCTAAAGCTTGGCCAAAATAGGGTCATGTAAAAAGACAATGATCCCAAGCACACCAGCAAATCTACAAAAGAATGGCTGAAAAGGAAAAGAATCAAGACGTTGCAATGGCCCGGTCAAAGTCCAGACCTCAACCTAATTGAGATGCTATAGCGGGACCTTAAGAGAGCTGTGCATAAATGCATGAATGCAAACTTCAATGAACTGACGCACCACTGTCAGAAAGTGGGCCAAGATTCCTTCAAAAGGATGAGACTGATAAAGTCACATTTGCAGTCACATAGATGTGACTACAGGTGAAAACTCCAGTAAAAACTTTCTTTTTCATATGACTGTAAATAAAACTGAAGTATAATGAAATGTTGCTAATAGCTGAAGTAAAGCTTTCTAAATCTTACTCTGGGGCAAAGTTACAAAATTCTTAAATCACTTTTTTAAAAATAAGATTTGACCGGTAATTCCATACATTCAGTTTTTTTTTTTCCCAATCACCATTTAATTTGCAGTTATGGTTCTCCTCACATTAAGTTAGCGTGGGATCTGGTCTTGTTAACCCAAAAAAGCTTCCTGAAGGTGTCATCAAAATGGCTTCTGACTGGCACGACTTGGTTTCTTGCTTGGATTGATTGGCTTCTCACTAATCAAAAAGTCAAACCCAAGGATACAATGTCTAAATACAAAGATGTCTGCTTATATCCAGGGCACTAAATTAATTGTAACTATGCTCACACATTCTTGAATCAAAGCAAGAAATCAGCTTTAAAATGTTAAGATGAATTTGAGTGCCCTTGCTGTATGACTACAATATTTTAGAATGTTAGGCTTCCTTGAATGCACCATGATTGCCAAATCTTTGATAGTGACCTAAAACAATATTTATCTCAGCCAACACTATTAATTACAGTGCTACGTAAAGTGACTATATAATTTAAAGATGTCTAAAGATACAGAGGGGATTTATGGTATCCTTGCATTTTATAAGGGTGGACAGTTCTGCTGGGCTGATGGTTTGAGTACGTAATTACTGGAAAGGATTACAGAGAAGAAATTAAGGAAAAAACAGCAAAAATGAAAAATAAATCAAAGAGAAGTGAGAAGAAACAAACACATGACAAGCAGGAAGCAAGGTGAGGAAGCAAGGGAGAAGGATGGCAAGATAGATAGAGGAGAGATGAGAGGAGCGATAGCACAATGGACGCCTGAAGGACGCGTGTACTTCGATAAAAGATAGCATCGGAGAAGATGCTATCGCCTCTCGTATCGCTCAGCACCACACACTGTTAATGGACAGCAAATAGAGCCAAAGGTGTGTGTATACTGTATATGTGTGTGTTTTCTATATGCTTGTATAGAGATTCCTTTCTTGATGGTGGTATATACAGCTTGTCTGTGTTGAATCCTAAGCCTCTTCTACCTCACTATTTCACTTTTTATTCACCCTACATCTGTCTTTTTCCTGCTGAACCCGCTTTCAAGCCATTATGTGGCTATTATATCACAAATGACTCATTCCAGAGAACAAGAGAACGAGCGAGAGAGGAAGAGGGGGAGAATTATCTAATTGAATGAAATCATTTCTCCAAGTTGGCAAACTGGTTCAAGTGCTATTAAGTTGTTCACGGGCTCGCATTAGCTCTGTTTCTCTCTCTGCAAATATTGGTGGTTGCAGGGTAACAAAAGAAAATTGTCACTGGCTAGATGTGCTTGGGGGCTTGTCAGACCCTTTCACACTGAGATGCACACACAAACACATGCACATACACACACACTCAGGCACATCCATCAGCCAATCATGTGGACAGATGGGTCATCAGCTCTCTAATTGTGTGATTGGCTAAAATCAGCAGCAAAGGATGCACTAGGTGGCTGGATGACACATTAGGTTTCTTTCCATGTAAACATGGAATATGTGTGTGTGTGTGTGTGTGTGTGTGTGTGTCAGGAGGGACATACATATGCTTGTGAATCTTGCATAAATAATTTTGACTGAATGTAATGACTGACAGAGATACTTTCAAGAGTGAAAAAAGAAAAAAATACATAATAAAAAAGCAGTTAAAAAATACTTTTTCTGTTCTTTACCACCACAGTGTAACATAAAGAAACACATAACAGATATACTGGCTAACTGACGTGTGTGTGTGTTAATGTGTGTACTTTTGCTTTTGTCCATGCGGAAAACGGGCCAAAACACATTAGAGCACATCTGTCCACTCCATACCCACTCCTCATACTCCTCATTCCCATTCTGAAGAGCTCTCTCACTCTTTGTCTGTCTATCCATCCATCCCAAAATTTTCTTCAATGAATTAATCTGTGTGAAGTGTCATTAAAAGGATGTAGGTCCTATGACATGTAAAGTTCTTTTTAAATTTCTCTAGTTTTCTTCTTTTGCTCTTGCTCTTTCATCACTCCACCACATCCTTTCATTAAAAAAGAGAGAATGAATGATTAAGACATAAGGGGACAGTAACCTGATATTGGTTCCAGAACACTGAAAAAAATGTGCCACTGTGGGGTTTTGTGCTTTAATCAGATTTTCTGCAGGTTTTCCTCAGATTTTCCCCCTGGATCTCCACAGAAAACTATGAAAAAAAATCCTCAGATTCTGTTTGGGCCTGGTAATTAGGTATATATTCTGTTTAATTATTTTTATGGGGTCACTTTGTGAACATGTGGCAAATGTTTTTACTGGATTACTTGTCTTTCTCAAGCATCTTTCAGTGCTGAAAAGCTGAATTGGTCATGGCAAAATCTGCAGTTTATCCAATGGACACTTGAGGCTGGAGCTGAAATCAAGTGAATCCCTATAGCCTCCCATGTAAAAATGACAAACTTGAAACCAGGGCTTTGACTGGCAGGTGGCTTTTTCTTCTTTAATTTTTTAACCTTCATTTACCAAGGAAGTGAAACTCAAGATTGGGAAAGATAAGTAGCATTGATGTAAAATATTTTCCCATTAGGCTGTCTGTCACAGCATTTTGTAAATGTTGTTTTTGAAGGTGCTGTATTTAAGTTTATTGTAGTTATTGTAGATTATAATGGCAGAAGAAACTGGAGCACCTGGTAAAAACCCATACAAGCAGGGACGGAACGCCACACAGAAGGGTAATAGATGTTAACAACCAAGGCACCCTGCTCCCAATTTGAATGTGTGATTTAACTGGTCAGTTCCAACATGTATGTGGCATTGGAACCATTTGGAGCATCTTTAATGCAGTTCTCTGAGAAATAATATAACTTTCTGTGTGACTGATTGTCATAGTCCATCTGTGCTCTGTTATTGGTGAGGTAAGTTCTGTTTTTTGTTACTTTGAAACTGATTTAGCAATTTTCAGAGCAGCCAGTTTGTTTTTCTGTCTGTGCATTTTTGTTTTTGTTTCTAATGTTTTCTTCCTACAGATATTTGGCCTCCCTCAGACTGATTTGATTTTGGTGAAAATCTGGTCAAGGTTGGGAAAAATTGTGGAAATTTTGTACAAATCTCAATCGATTCACTTCTAATTTTGTGCAGCGATGTAGTCTAGCAATAACCGATATAGTCAGACAATACTATAAGTCATATCATGCACACAACAAGTGTCCATAAAGGTCTATCATATGTTAGAGTCCGGTCAAAATTCATACCATTATCTGGATCTAAAAGATGAAAAACTGTTTAAAAATGCACCATCTTGGACAGTTATTCTTTTTCTCAGTTTTGGTCCAAGAGCTTCCAAACTTTGAAAGCACCATCTCCAGTCATAGCTCTGTGACGCTCTAGGGTTTTTGTGATGCAATTTCAAACTTTCTTGCAACAGATGTCAATATCAAATCTCTGTCCAAATTTGGAACAGATTTTAACATTGTGCCTGTGAAGGGATTTTATACCTTGTAACATTTAAATGAGTACACTGACACATATTACCATTCCAGGACACATATAGGAAGTCATAAATAGCCTTTCATTTGGTGATACCCTTGATCCAGAAGTCAAATTGCAACCAATCAGATTTCAGGTCTTAATGACTCAGCAGTAGTAACAGCTAATGACTATTAGCTCACACTAATAGAAAAGTCATGTATGGGCTTTCCATTGAAGATGATGTTAGTGACCTATAACTCAGAAATGCAAGCAATCAGAATCAGAATATTTTATTATTCTCAGGGGTGAACTTGCATAAACTAGATATGGCTTTTGTATTGAGTACATGTAAGAAGTCAGGCATGGGCACACACACATATTTTGTATTGAGATTTGTGTCTGTGTTGGTAACTTGTTTTTCCAAGTTTACTGCGATTTCAAACTGTCACTCTGTGGGCAATCTAATTTGTATGGTACTTGTCAGTAATAACCAGGTATCTATACAGTTCTTGGCTGCTACATGGCGGGCAAGCTTGCTAGCAATATCTGATAACTTGGCACTCCACCCTCTAGTCTAAATATGCTCATCTCTAAATGAAATGGTATGTCTCGCTGAAAAAACCCAGATGGTGATGGTCAAAATAAAGAACTTGCTGCTTGAGGCTTAATAAAAGGACCCCATCAAGGTGACCTTTTATCTGTAGTCTATATTTAAAATGGGTTTAGTAAACTGTGCGCACCTCATTGGGATCATTTTAATGTTGGTCAAAATCAGCTGTGGTGCTAAGAAATAAAATCCCAACCGAATGTAGTGAGTATATAAAAGACTGATGGCTGAAACCCTGAACCCCCCCACACACACCCCAACCTTCTATGTACAGCAGTACAAAGCCAATCCAATTCAATAGCTAAGAAAAGATAAATTGGTCATTTTTAGCATATTTACAGTATTAAGTGTGTGTAAAGCAAGTATAAGCTGTTTTACAAGTGACACAGACACTTTGGCCATACACACAAACACACACACACGCGCACACACACACACACACACACACACACACAGAGTGAGCGAGCGAGAGAGTGAAAGAAAGACTCTTTCTTGAGTTTATTGATTGGTCTTTACTCAAGATTCTCATTTATAATAAGTGCCATTTATTGAAGGGATACTTTGCTAGCCAGTCAATGGCTGTATTAAAGATCTCATACACTTGGAAGCTGAGCACATACAAGTAACTATGTGTACGTGTTTGCAAATAATGTGTCTGTCTATGTCTAATCATTGTCGTTCTTTCTGTTTTTTCCACTAATTCCTCACTTAGCCTACTCTTAGTCTCCTTCTCCCTCATTGTGTCTTTATTTCAGATGTTTAATTTATATGCTGTTACATCTAATTCAGTATGTTTCTGTCTATCTTTCTTTCTCTCTTTCTCGTTCCCCGTGTAGCCTCGTAATTAAAGTGCACTGATATATAATTACTGTGCATATTTACCTCAAGTCCCATCTCAGTGAATGGGAAGCCTCTCCCCCTCTTTTGTCACTCTGCATTATCAAATGTTATTATTTGCATCCTGTTCAGCTTCTCAGCCATCCGCTCATTAAGTCCACGGCTTTGAGAAAATTAATGACCCCATATGCAAATTGAAAAAAGAAAAAAAATAGAAAAACATAAGCTTGCCACTAAATCAGTATGTTTGAGTGTGTGATTGCATATTATCAGAACTGTGTGTCTCCAAGAGTATGTGATAACATTTTCTTTTTCCATCCTTACCACCCATAAATACACTGTCAATACTCTTTCTGCCTTTACCAATGTGGTATTCAAGGAAACTTCAAGTTCACTTCATCTCATAATAGTAAATACTGAATATACCTTCAAAATTGCAGTGAGAGATAAATAGAAAGGTTCTGACCTTGGTTTGGTCCTAAACAGACAGAGCTGTGCCTTTTATGCAGATTGTTGCAGTCTTGTAAGGGGTCACCAATGGCAGAAAAAAACTAATTAACTTCTTTTTATTTTCATTTCTGATTCAATTAAAAGGAGATGTCCAGCTTTCAATAGGGTTTTCCAGATTTTTTTGATTATGTTTCTTTACAAATTCCTTAATTGCTCTTCGATCACGGAGGTCATATTTTATTAAACTGTCCTCTGATTCCACAACAGATATGAAAATGATGTATTTCCCATAAAACAGTGAGCCACGATGACTGTTGAAGACAACAGTACTTCATAAGTTTTCATTTGCTCACATTTGTTTTTGGTTTTGAGTGAAGAGAAAATATTTGCTCAAACTTTTCACTGAAGTATTATAACCTTCTTCTGTTAATTATTTTGCATGATAATTATTTTCCCTATTACACCTGTACACCTGTAACATCTTATTTTTTGAAATACAAAATACTAGCTACCAGAAAATCATTCAAGACAATGATAACATACTGCTTTTCTAGTAGTTAAAATTCTGCCATCATGTTTGTCAAAATTAGGAGCACCTAATTTCTTGCTTTCTAGACAAGCTTTACCTCAGATATTCATTTTTGTTTACTCCTGCAGTTTTAGCCACTGGTAGCATTTCCATTGTCACACAGTTGTTTGTCTATGACAGCGTGTACAGAATGAAATGTACTCCAGTATACATGTACTGTAGTGGAGCTCACAAAACCAATTATGCCATCACTTATTTCTCAGTGAGCGTTTTCACCATGTTGCACTGCTACACTTGGTGGGGTTTCCCCATCTGCCAAATCCCCTTGGTATGGTATGATATCCCCCGCTGGTAGATATCTTAAGTTAAAATTGTTGGGTAAACAGGGGCAAGGCCATAGAGAGACCTAAATACTAAAATTTTATAACACATAGGTAGCAGTACACCTGTCAGTGTATAGTCTTACCCCATTCTAATTCTCAGGGTGTCTGTCTTGGTGCCACGGTGAGATGGTAGTTTTACTACCTAACCAAACAGTGCATAAAAGCAACAGTACAAAACAAAAAGCTCTCAAATGGGACACAAACTGCTGTCTACTGGATAAGAAATCTGCATCGAAACTTCAGATCTTGGTGTCCAGTATTGTTGTGGCCAGGGAGTCAAAGAAGTGATGATAAGGGATGTACCACACGTGGCCATGTGACACCAGCAGCTTCTGATAAAATGGAAGTCTTTGAAACCATCTGTGGCTGATCAGAAAGCATAGAAAGAAACACACACACACACACACACACACACACACACACACAAAACCTACTTTAAGCTGCTCCTTGGCAAGATCTGTTATTTTCCTCTAACTGCAGGGCACTTTTTTCTTTCGCTTCATTGTGAATTCAATGATTATTTTCAGCACTTGGTCTGATTCTCATTTTTCTTTCAGTATTTGACTATATATCTGAATGATAGAACTTCCTTTTTGGTTTAAAATATGTTTCTAATAACTCAAAGAGAGAAAAGCTTCTTGTGTTTGTATTCTTGGTACTCGTAGTTTTGAACATTATGAATGTACAACAAGTTGCTTTAAATGTGTCAACTAAATACTTGATTTTGGGTCCTGACCATGACACTAATCCTGAGGTTAGTCAGACTTAAGTACTTGCATTGTAATACTTGTCTAGGTGTTGTGGCAGAAAATACCTGAGCTCTCATAAGTGAAGTGGAAGTAAAGATTCATATTAGTTGTAATACACTGAATGTTGGCATTTGTGAAATTTGACTGCTTTTGATTTTAAATGCAGCTGATCAGTGAAAGATACATTTTGACAGGTGAAGTATAGCATTTACTGCATGAAAATGTTAAATTTTTTTATTTTTCATTATCCTTTTTTATGTCTTAAGTGTAACTAATTTTATTTTAAACATTCGCATGCACCTGTATGTGCAAACTCAAACTGGCTGTGTATTTGTCCATCAGCCCCTTGGCAATAAAGGAGGCCCAAATCACACTTTTATGAAAAATAAACCTATATGTGTATAGCAGTAAATCTCAATATATGCTAAGGTACTGGAGAGGAGAGCCCAGCCGTTGGTCGAACCTCAGATTCAGGAGGAACAATGTGGTTTTCATCCTGGTCATGGCACATTGGACCAGCTCTTTACCCTCTCAAGGATCCTCAAAGGTTCTACGTGTGTTTTGTGGACTTGGAGAAAGCATTCCACTGTGTCCCTCGTAATTTCTTGTGGGGGAGTGCTTCGGGAGTATAGAGTATTGGGCTCTTTGTTATGAGCAATCCAGTCTCTATACAACCATTGTGAGAGTTTGGTTTGTCACCAATCCTGTTCATAATTTTTATGGACAGGATTTCTAGACATAGCCAAGAAATGGAGGGGGTTATGTTTTGTGGCCACAGGATCTCAACTCTACTGTTTGCAGATGATGTGGTCCCGATGGCTTACTGAGCAACAACTTACAGGCCTTGCTGGGCCGTTTGTTACTGAGTGTGCAGCGGCCGGGATGAGAATCAGTACCTCCAAGTCCTAGTCCATAGTTCTCAGCCAGAAAAGGGTGGATTGCCCTCTCCATGTTGGGGACAAAGTCCTACCCCATGTGGAGGAGTTCAAGTATCTCGGGGTCTAATTCACAAGCGAGGGGAGAATGGAGCAGGAGATCAGCAGACAGATCCGAGCAACATCTGCAGTGATGTGGATGTTGTACCCATCGGTCGTGGTGAAGAGGGAGCTGAGCTCTAAGGCAAACCTGTCAATTTAGCAGTTAGTCTAAGTTCCTACCCTCACCTATGGTTATAAACTTTGGCTAATGATAGAAAGAATGAGATCGCGAATACAAGCGGCTGAAATGAGCTTTCTCTTCAGGGTTGCTGGACTCACCCTTAGAGATAGGGTTAGGAACTCAGTTATTGGGCAGAGGCTCAGAGTAGAGCCATCACTCCTCCACACTGAAAGGAGCCAGTTGAGGTGGTTTGGGTATCTGATCAGGATGCCTCCTGGATGCCTCCCACTCAAGGTGTTTCAGGCACATCCCTCTGTAAGGAAATCTCAGGCAGACCCAGGAAACTCTAAAGAGATTCTGTTTCCCAGCTGGCCTGGTAATGCTTTGGTTTCCCCCCTGAAGAGCTGGAAGAGGTGGCTGGGGAGAGGAAAGCCTGGGCTTCTCAGCTTGAACTGCTGCCTCCGCAACCCAGACCCCTAGAAAAGCAGTAGATGATGGATGAATAGCTGGATGGGTGTAGACCAATATGGGAGTGTAGACACAAATAGTTCAAACCCCAACAATTTCATTGGCTGCATTAGAAAAAAAAACCCAAAAAAGGGTAAAACATGAGAATGGGAGCTAAAAACCAACTGCTAAGGAAAGGGAAACTAAAACTACAGCTGCACAAAATATAAAATTTCACACTCGTGAGAGCGTGAAATTTGACAAAAATGATTTTTGGAAGGTCTAATCTGACAGGATCACCTGTTTATGTTAAATACATTAAATTATATTAGAAAGAGTCATATACATAGCATGTAAAGTGTGGTTTTTTTTGTAAAAGTTTAATATGTAATGCCACTGAAGGGTAAGTCCAAGGAAAACTATAGGCCATGACTCAATGTGTATAAAAATCCCAGTGTTGAAGGTACCCCATCTTTACCACCCATGGTTTTTCCCACTTCACCATAGGAACAGGGAATATTAATCATTATGCAGATTGATTGCATGTGAAGGAGACACAGCTCTTTGGTTTTGAATAATTCATTAAATATAAGTCTGATACATATTTGCATTGCAGCATTGGAACAAGCAGTACAGAATATGTATGAAAACTAGCTTTGATGGGGAATTCTAAGGCAACCATTCAGGTTGAAGAGGTTTAAGTGTGTAGGTGCTGCTGTCTCGGGGCCAGCAGGTGGTGACTTGCTGCTCTCGACCTTGTACCACATCAGACTCACACACACAGCCACAAACTCCCTTGCACATGCTCTTGTTGTTACATATATTCCATATGTTCCAGTACATATGTAGTACACACTAATAGGAAGTAAGTAAAGTAAGCCAATGTTTTGTTGGTTTTGATAAAACTACTTGCAGAGTGGAAAAAAGAAGACTGAGTTTTTGGTATGAAGACATTAGAAAAGGTTTTAGTTGTGACAGAAAAAGAAAGTAGTGGAACAAAAGAAAGAGGGGGCAAAAGAGGAGAGAAAAAGAGAAACATGGTTGAGTAGCGAGTGACAAAATTGCAGTAACACAGGATAGAAAGAGAATGAAAAGCCCCACAAATGAATACATACTCCAAGGAAGCAGGAATACAGTGAGTGTTTAGTTTTGTTTGGAAAAGGCACAGACAGACAGGGAGACAGCATACATCTCCATACTGATTATGCAGCGTCTATTGTCAAATGGTTTGCTAATTATTGCAATGCACAGTGCTCTCCTTTTCAGGAACCATTATGAAGCTCGAATAAGAAGTCTGACCTCTTTCTGTCTGACAGACTTGTTGGTTCTTACAATGCGAGGGGGCAGGGGAGGGAAGGGGGAGAAGAGGGGGCTTTGAGGCATCGAAGAAATGGAGGAAGGAAGGTCGCTTCATAAAGGAGAGAAATGGAGAGAGGTTGAATAGTTGAGTGAAACAGAGTTTTGATTAAAAACAACTCTGAGGAATGGAAACCTTGAAGAACGCTAATGTTTGTAAAAAAAAAAAAAAAAAAAAATTTTTTTT
>VUQH01031848.1:0-27914 GCA_015106775.1 Etroplus canarensis
CCAGGAGAGCTATTGCACTATGCTGGAAGAGTATGGACGCTCCTACAATGAAGATGTGGATGAAGGAACTTTCTGAATGTATTGGACTGGAAAGATTAACATACATTGCCAAGGGCAAACAAAAAGACTTTGATAAACTCTGGGAACCATATATGAATATCATGACAAATGAAAGTGCTATATTTTTCTGAAATGATTTGCAAATGCTGTAAAATGTAGCCCCCATTTTCTCCTCCCCCCCTTTTTTTTATTATTTTCCTTCTTAATTTGTTAATTAATCCAATTGCATTACATTTATTCGAATGGAAAATGATGCAAGGGCATGCAGTTTGTGTGTGTAATGCGTATATGTTATTTGTTTATGAAAAATTTTTGAAAAAGACAATAAACATATTGGCAAAAATAAAAAAGTGAGGTAACTTCTAGCTAGGAATTGCCCAAAGTGCTTTGATAGCCACAAAAATTTCTTTCTCTGTCTGCGAAATCATATATCATATACTGTATCATATAAAAAACTCCCTCAGCAAAGAATTAAGGTCTATGTCCCTTAAAAGCCTCTACATGAACTGCCTTGTTTGTAAATGAGATCCAGTCTGAAATTTTAGTGGATCAGTATTTTGGATGAAAAATTATGTGTTTTATCCATAGACCCCCATTGTTGTTAATTTTAGTCTCACAGTTGTAGAGCTGTTGCCAACTTAATGTTTTCGGGACATACATGTAGACATTTTAGGAAAGCCATTTAACTGGTTGACTTTTTGCCAGTCGGTTAGTTGATATAAAGCTAAACAATTAAACCATCAAATAAAATATAATATTTGAACTAACGAATACCCTATGTGGATCAAAGTATTGGGCCACCTAAAGAAGTTTTTATGACATCCCATTCTAAATCCATTGGTATTAATGTGGATACAGTCCCCCCCTTTGCAGCTATAACAGCTTCCACTCTTTTAGGAATTCTTTCTACAAGATTTTGGTGTGCGTCTGTGGGAATTTTTACCCATTCATCCAGAAGAGCAAGTGTGAGGTCAGACAGTGACATTGAATGAGAAGGATACAAATCCCCTTCTAGTTCATCACAAATGTGTTCACTGGTGTTGAGGTCAGGGCCCTGTGTGAGCCAGCCAAGTTCCTCCATACCAAACTCATCCAACCAAACATTTATGGAGCTTGTTTTGTGCACTGGAGCACAGTTAATGCAAACACAGAAAAGCGTCTTCCCTAAACGTTTCCCACAAAGTTGGAAGCATAGAATTTTCTCAACTGTCTTGGTAAGCTGAAGCATTAGGATTTCCCTTCACTGGAACTAAGGGGCCTAACCAACCCCAGAAAAACAGCCCCCTAACAGTATTTCTTCTTCTCCAAACTTTACAGTTAGAACAATGCAGTCAGGCAGATAACATTTTCCTGGCATTTTTCAAACCCAGACTTATCCATCAGACTGCCAAATAGAGACGTGTAATTCATTACGCCCCAGAATACAGTTCCACTACTCTAGAGTGCTGTGCTGGTGTGCTTTAGACCACTCCATCTGATGCTTGGCATTGTACTTGGCGATGTAAGGATTGCCTACTGCTGCTCAGCCATGTAAATCCATGACATGAAGCTCCTGGTGAACAGTTTTTGTGCTGATGTTAATGCCAGAGATGGTTTGGAATTCTGCAGTTATTGGATAAGCAGAGTGTTGGTGACTTTTATGTACTATGCACCTCAGCTGTTTGTGACCCCGCTCTGTAACTTTACATGGGCTTTTCATTTCAATGCTGAGGTGCTGTGGTATCTAAATGCTTCCATTTGGCAATAATACCATTTATAGTTGTTGGTGAAACATCTAGGAGGGAGGGAATTTTATGAATTTTATTCTATTACAGTACCACACTCAAATTCAGTGAGCCCATTATTTCTCAAATGTTTGTAAAGGCAGATTGCATTTAGTTATAAATACAAATAAATGAATAAAATCTAAAAATATAAAACATAAAAAACCCATTATTGTCAATAAATGTGTCAAAAGCTCAGTTGTGTTAATAGTTTTAGCCTAGACACTTTCGGTGTCTCTATGTCTGCCTAATGTAAACTATTTTTACCACTTTTACTGAAAAGGAAAATTTTGTGCTATGTAAGTTGAGTTGCCAATTTTATTCAGAATAATCAAGTTTCTTTAACACCCTAAAGAATAACATAGACAAAAAATGAAAATACAGTCATGTTAAAAAGTTTTTACAGGACTCTATGCAGTCCTCTGAAAAACTACGGACAACCTTTGTGCTTCCATTATGATGCTAAGTTAATCAAATTCAAGTGATAATTGATCATCAGCAAGTGTGACCACCTCTATAAAAGCAGAGGTTTTGGCAGTTTGTTGGTCTGGAGAATCCAGTTGTATGTTAATACAATGCCACAATCTTCCCAGGAAAGAACATCCCAGTAAATTCACCCCAGTGCTCAGAGAAACTGGAGAAATTGAAGGAAGGAAGGGTGGAAGGAAGGAAGGAAGGAAGGAAAGAAAGAAAGAAAGAAAGAAAGAAAGAAAGAAAGAAAGAAAGAAAGAAAGAAAGAAAGAAAGAAAGAACTTTAAAATAAATAAATCCCAAGAGCCATATCTCAGACTTTACAGGCCTCTGTTAGCTTGTTAAATGTTAAAGTTAATGACAGTACAATTAGAAAAAGACAGGAGAAAGCCTCCTCTCTGAAAAGAACAAAGCAACACTGCTTAGGTTTGCAAAGGTGCATATCTGAACAAAGCACGAGACCTTTGCAACTCTGTCCTTTGGACAGATCAGAACAAAGTGCAGATGTTTTACCATAATCCACAACATCATGCTTGGCAAAAACCGAACACAGCATATCACCAAAAACACCACAAACCAACAGTCAAACACAGTGTTCGAGGGGTGATGATTTGGGCTTGTTTGGCTGGGCACCTTGCAGTCATTGAGTTGACCAAGAATTCCTCAGGACCTTAAGAGAAATTTTTATAAATGAATGGCCTCAAACCTCAATGAACTGGAGCAGTGTTGTAAAAAAGAGTGTGAAAATTCCTCCACAACAATGTGAGAGAATGATAGTCAGACAGGAAACAATTACTTTAATTTACTGCTGCTAAATGGTTCTACAAGCTACTGAACCACGGGGTTTAGTTTTTCACAGGACTGCAAAACTTTCTTTTTCACATGACTATATTATATAATTTCCTTCTCATTTAAAATGTAAATGATGATGATGTTAAAAATGCAGCTGACAGAATTCTTGCCAGCGCTTGCCCCCCATTTCGCTGCATTGATGCTAAACTGTTGCTAATAAAACCCCTTCAGCTAAAACAGAAAGCAAATAAAATTTAAAAAGAGTAGGTCATTTTGCTTCCAGATAAATGTTGATGGTTAGGAGAGTGAAGCCCTTTAATCTGTAATTTATTAATCATTAAACATTATTACATTATTCATACTGGTGAACAAGGACCACTTCTACAGAGGGACGTTCACAACATACATATTACATTATTATATACAGTGCGGTGCATTACAGTGGATTGTTATATGTGTATTACCAGGATGGAGGGATGGGGAGACCGGAAGGAGAGAGGGATAGAAGGAGGAGAGAAGGAAAAGGAGCTGACTTTTAGGAGCAATGGGGAGTTGTGATAGTAAGTTGTCTCTTTATTACTTCTTTTTTTAACCACAGTACAGTTTGATCTATAAAAGTTAAACCCATAGAGAGATAGAGTGCCACATTTTCACAGCTACTGTTAGGTGAACCTACCGGAAGTTGTGGGAATATCAAATGAGATACGTCTTGTCATGAGATGCTATAGAGAGATGCTATAAAACATTCTAAGATAGTCAACCTCCTCCCAGAGCACAGAGACCCTGAAAGGCAGGCCAAAGGTCAAAGATCAGATCAGCGTGCATGCGTGCTGCAGACATTCAGACATGTTCAGCCACCTAGAAAAATGGCTGACCCTCCCATTATTTCTCCTTCTATGTTTAGGCATCATTTTTGGTGCTTTCCCTTTTTATATATAAAAAATACAAAACATAACAGCGAAAAGAACTCCAATGGGTTTCCCATTTTTCATTTTTCCCAAACTGTTTTTTTTTTTTTGTTTTCATTGCAACATGTTTTTTCTTCCCTTTTCTCCTCCAGTCACTTACATATTGACAAAGTATACAATATTTTACAACTGAACAAGACCGAAAGATAACATTTGATTTGTCCAATCAGATACAAGGCCCATATCCTATATCCAATTAGAGAAGTCAACTGGAAGCTAACCAGTAGTAAGCAACACAACAAGCCTATGGTGTGACGGGAGCTGTCCAAATGCAGCTCTGCATTAACATGAGCACCCACCCTCGGGCACAGCTGGCTCTGCTGGTTTGTCCAGCTTGATGTCAATCACTGGGAATTGTCACATTAAGGAAAAGTGGCATGGTTGGTGAAATGAAATGAAGTAAAATTTAAGACTTGACATGTTGTGTCATAGATAAATGAGATCCTGATTAGCATTATGTCACTTCTGAAAAGAACATCAATGATGTTGTCAGTTATCAGAACAAAAGCAGCAGAATCTGAGATACTGTCTTTTTAAAATTCCATCAATGATTCCTACATTACCCACAATGCAACTTGGCCATCAACAGACTAGTCAAAGGGTGTCATAGAATGGTCAAAAAATTACCTCCTACCTCTATATCCTAACCACTTTTCTTTGACCTCAGTGGAAAATGTCATGTTGCAGAATAGTGTGAAGAAGAATTTATAAGGACTTAAGAAGAGAAGTACAGTGCAGAGAATCTGACTGTTCTTACAGTAGACTGTTATCAGTGAAAGGTGCAAAAGACAGCATCTGTATTTTATGGGGCTGCATTTAGGCTCACAGCATGGGTGAGCTACATGTATGTGAAGGTACCACTGACTCTGGGGTACATATTCGGATTTTAGAGAGACATATGCTGCCATCAATGCAACATCTCTTCCACGGATGTCCATGCTTATTTCAGAAGGACAATTTTTATACCACATTCTGCATGGGCTACAACAACATGGCTTTACAGACACAGAATGCATGTGCTTGACTGGTCTGCTGCCAGTCCAGATTTATCTCCTATTGCAAATAGGAGCTGAATGAAATAATTGACTACAGACTGTTGAGCTGCTGAAGTGTTATATCAAGCAAGAATGGACAAGATTTTCAACTTCAAATCTACACCACTTAGTACCCTAAACCTCAAATTGACTAAAAGTGTTATTAAAAGGAAAGGTGTCGTAACACAATAATGCCATGCCTCTGTCCCAATTTTTCTTGAGTTTACTGCTGCTATCTAATTCTAAATATGGGTATAGTTATAAAATACAATGAAACTGATCAGTAAAACTATTGAAAATATTGCATTTTGTAAAATATCCCAATTTTCCTGGAAATGGGGTTTATATATCCTATAAAATGAAATAAATCATTCTTTCCTATTTTTCCTGCAGGAGACAGATCCAGTGCAACTTCTTTCCTGCTCCTTCTTAAAGATGTCTGACTGAAGTAAAATTTTGTCAATCCATTACTTATTCCAACTGACCAGAAGTAAAAACTAAAGCTGGGAATACAATGAACCTTAAACACACGCTGATCAATTGATATAGCTCATAATCTTGATGTAGAGTTTAAATAAATCTACGTTCTTCAGGCAAGGCAATAATTCAACAAGAATCAGATTTTATTAATGCTGATAGTCAACTTGTTACAGCCTGATGTTGAAAATTCACTACATATCAGCAGGTTATGCAAATGACGAATGCACTAACCAACTTTGCCAGTTTTGCTGATTGCTTTCATGAATGGTTGAATGATGTGTCACTATGAATTACGAGATGCAATTATCCCCTTGCTTAGCCTTTCCTAACCCCTGTAACCTCTGCTAAAGGAGGTATCAAAGGATGCGCTGAAGCACCTTTCTTTAGTATTTCAAGAATTCAAATAGCTCTTATTGCCAGGAGAATACTTGCAGGTCACTTTCCTCAGTTAGGAACCTTCCAGTATAAAACTGACTAACTAACTGCACCCAAAGAGTAAGTTATACAAGTAGGTAATTTGCCCTGTATGCCAAAATTGCTTTTATCTAACTCCATCCTCTCCAGAGCTGTAGCTTATTGCCTTCACATTTTTCCAAGACCTGGAAACATATGTTGATGTGTAAAATCTGCATTTGGTAAATCTACAGTTCAGTAGTACACTGTTATAGAGTATTTTCATAATGTGATAGGACAAAAAAACTAGGCTCTTCTTCATTATCATCATCATTAATTTCTCAAAAAATTGAATTGTTGTTTAAAATGACATTAATCAGCATTTTTTAATTCAGTGTAGTAATATATGGCCATAACTAATGATTTGCCATCATTGTTAAGTATACAGCCTCATCCTCCATCACACATCCTGTCCTGCTGTCACTTCCCCAACAGCCACTATGTGGTGCTGTACCTGTGCATTCACACCATCTTCCTGGCTCTGAGCATTTCTTCTCCATTAAGTATAAAAGGTTTAATGGCTGATGGTAGACAGTAGGGCAAGCTGTCTGTTTGTACTAATGCCAGCAAAAACTAAGAGATTAAAAATAAGCTGCCCATTGCTCGGCAGTTTGGCTATGAGCACACTGAGTCACAGCGTCTGTAAAGGATACTGCCTTCAGGATTTGCATCGTCCAAGCTTTCCATTCCAGGTAGGGCTGCTGCAACTCGACGAAACAGCTAGAAGGAGAGGATAAAGAAGGGGGTTAGAGATAAGAGAGCAGGACAGAGAAGCACAGCAAAGGAAGGTTAAAATGTGCAAAAATGTGTATTACATATTTATGGACTTAGAAAATTACTCCTGGGAAGATGAGTGCTCTTTTGTATAATGGAATCCCCTAACTAATAATATAATAGGTATAGCTGTCATTAACTTGTCCTGACTTTTTTTCATGTTGAAGTGTACTTCATGTATACCTTGAAGGGTGAAATGTCATCTGATCACATTTTTAAATAGTGACAGGGGAAATATTGAGATGCCTTACATGACAAAAAATAGCACTACAAGGTTAATAAGGCCAGCCTCTACCAGAACAAACATTAGATTCATTCCTATTAACACTAAATAAAGGTCATTTTTGCACTGCTGAACTTTTCTTTGTAAATAAAAAGTGGCAAATAAAAGTCCAGCAGTGCAAAAATTACCCTCATTCAGTGTTAATAGGAATAATTTAATTAATAAATTAAATTAATTAAATTAATACATTTTTGAACTTTCTAGTGAAAACTGTACTTTATCAAGTGTTAGTGTCCCAAATGTGCACTAGTATACAGTACTTGAGTAACTATATGAGATAACATACGTAAAAGCACTGTAGTTTTTAAGAACGTAATAAGCATAAAATGTATTTTGTTTTTTAAGCATCTTTAGCCAAGCAGGCCTGAATATGCACCACTCATATTCCCAAAACTGACTGATTTATTCACCCTGCCGGCACGATCACCTTGGAGGGTCGCAGGGATAGTTGAAACTCTGAAATCAAGTGACTTCAAAAAATGCTGTGAAATATGGTAAAATTGCAGGGATCACCTGTTTGACATTGCAGCCTGTCTTGGCACTGGTCTCAATGAACATAACGTTCAGTTCTTTGGCTCTCTGCTCTCCTTCCTCGATCGTGATTTGCCTGCAAGAAAACAGGCCAGTCTCAGCATCTCAGGATAATCTATTCATTACTCATGTGTTGCTTTAAACAATTTTCAGATGATTTAATAAAAAAAGCCTTCTGGGTCAAAGATTACTTAACTTTAGCTAAATTTCAGAGACAATTATGAAAATGTATGTAAATATATATTTACCTCTTCTCTTCCAAATCTGTCTTGTTGCCTACTAGCATGATGATGACATCACTTCCTCTCTCTGTCCTGACATCATCAATCCATTTGCAGGTCTGTTGGAATGAATTTACATCTGTGGAGAACAAAGACTCATATCATGTACATTTAATGTTGTTTTGTCAAAAAAAATCCCTGATGAATTAAATACAGTTTTTATTGAACTTCTTGTCTATGTAATGCAGAAAAACAGATTAACAGATAGAAACATATAATGGGATCAAATGCATCATCATAAAGGTTGCAGCTTGCTGCTTACTTGTAATGTCATAGACTACCACAGCGACTGTTGAGTCTCGTATGTAGCTCGGAATGAGGCTCCTGAAACGTTCCTGTCCAGCTGTGTCCCACAGCTGCAGCCTTACCTGCATATACACACAAACACACACACACACACACACACACACACCCCTTCAGCAGCAGTTTCACCATAAACTGTAACACCACACACAGGCTATAAGTACACTTCCAAGCGGATAAGCCATTATCAGCTCATGTGCAGGCTGGCAGAGCACAATAATATCCTGACAAAGAAAAAGTATTAATACTAGCTAAAGTAGATGATCCATTGGTAAGACGTTCAGTTATTAGGGCCAAAAAAGTGTACTGAAGCTATTACTACCAGAAATAACCTTATGATAATCATGTTAGTGTGTGACAGGAGCAGTAATTAAGCAAATCAAATCAAGGATTAGTCAAAACAGAGAAGAAATTGGGCTGTTTCCTACATAAAAACCCTACAAGTACACGTGTCCTAAATAATCTGTGCACGTGTTCATAAGTGTAAATTTGAAATGAGAATTAAGGTTTCCTACTGTTCGGTCTTCCAGGTACATTGTCTTTGATAGAAAGTCAATTCCAATGGTCGCCTGTGGTGAGAAAAGAACAAAAGAAGTGGAGAAAATCATCAGTAAAACCAAGACATTAAAATTTAAATGTCTCTCTGCAGCATCTGTTGTTGCTAGCTGAGTGATTTTGGTTCAAATACATAAAGCTGTTAAGAAAGAAAAAGGGAGCCAACAAGCACAGAAATTGAATCAGACTGAAACACTAATTTAATTTGTGCTGCCCTCAGGGCTCAATCCTTCAGACTTGTTATGTACCAAACTTCTGAAAGAGGTGAAGGAAAGAATAATTTACTCTATCTGAAAAGACTAACCAGCAAAAATAAAAGAGGAATTTGACCCAAAAGAAGTACTCCACCATTAATCTTTTGTGCACTCACTAACCAAATATGTTATCAATCAATGCTTCTTAATAATTTAAGATGTTTTTCAGTTCTGGATGTGTTCCAAGTCCCACCTGATATGTGTTGTCGAAACTGTCATACATGAATCTAGTGATGAGAGATGTTTTTCCCACTGAAACAAAGCACACAGAGGTTGGGTTCAGAGTTAGTCATAGTACAGATGCATCAATATGTGATTTTAATTATCTTGATTAAAAGGTGTTTCTTTGGTGAGACAAAATGACTGAATTAATATTTAACCAGTGCCTACCATCAAGACAATAAAAAGAAGAAATGAAGGAGCTAATTCATGACTCACTGGAACAAATTCTACCTGGTAATTCATCAGAAATATACCTGCTATGATTATGAATTGATTAATAACTTAAAATTAAGACTATAAAATACATTTCAATTCATAGTAAGCAAGAAAAATCTGTTTCCTTACATGTTCTGTTATCAAGAGAAAAGTGTGTTTGTTATATATATATATATATATATATATACAAAACAAATGTGTTAATATGGAAATGCATGCCTCTAAAGTATGCAAAATTGTGATTAAGTTGCAATGACATGTCCTGTTTTAGGGCTGCAAATAATGTAATAATGTTTTATTATTATTACAAATCTATTAATCAGATAAATACATTTATGTACAAAAATACATAACAAAACAAAGTTGCTAAATCATTTTGTTACCTTCATGCTTCTTATGTTTTGTGCTAATTGTGCATGTATTTTCTGACCACTTTTGGGGTTGTTGTACATTTTCCTTATCTGTTGTCTTTTTTGTTGTCCCATACAAAGTAAGATTTGGAATTGAAATACAATATGAGTTTTTCTCTTGTATTCCTGAAATAATGTGCAATATGACTGTCCAGAAATTGACCATGATAACAAAAAATGGACAACACCAGCTGTGACTCTTCACTGGACAGATAAAAAATAAGTGAAGGCTGGATGGAGACGCCTCTGAGGACCAAGGTGAGCCTAGTGATCTCCATTTTTATTTACATCCCTGCAAGCAGCACCATTTTACATCAGATCTAAACATGAGTGAGGACAGGACTTTTCCAGCAGGGCCCTGCTCTCATGCAGAGTCCTCTGTGCAGACAGCAGCAGTCTTGAAGCCAGCCATGGGCAGTGGCCACACCAGGCCTCCTTTCAGCACCGTGGACAGCAACATTGCAGTACAGGCCACGCAAACACACCGCGAGGTTTTCAGTCGACATACAGCTCTCTCTTACGCACACACACACACACACACACGCACGCACACACACATAGTGAAGCATCACGATGTAAGACACAAACACCAGCCAAGCTGGTTATCATATTAGGCATAATTATGTGTTTTTTTAGTCTTTGCAGGTGTTTTGATGGGATATGGGCTCATCTGCTGCCACTCTGGACGTCTGATGTCTGAACACGTACTCGGGCAGCTTCACAGCGCTAAACCATTATCGATCCGCTCCTCCTGAATTTGTGCCATCACATCAACACACACACACACACACGCACACACACACACACACACAGACACGCGCGCGCACACACACACACATACATAGCTGATCCCACCCTGAATAGACGGATTATTGAATAAATAGCCTTAGTACAGTGTCGTGGCGTTGTCAGGCCCGTTTTTATTTGATTATTTAAAGGACCGAATCGGAGATTGCGAGGTTTAGAGACGCTACAGACATCGCCAGCCTAGGGTGTGTCCCGAACTGACACATGGGGGACCGCTTATTATATTCTTTAAAAAAAACCCGAAGGAGTGGTGGGATAACTGTTAAACACTGTGATGTAAAAGAATAAATGGGTATTCATGTCAGAAATAAACGATGTACGGTGGAAAATACAGGTGTTATCTGGAAAAGGCTGAGCATATTTGTTGGTCACTGCAGCACATCAAAACATCACAATTCACATCGCCTGCTACGAATTATGACATTTTGCGGCAACTAAAAGAATCATCGAGGAGATGTGCTAGTATCTGGGTTTATATTTCAACGATCACAGAGGTTATTTTCCATTTTTCAAGGGTTTATTTAACATGTTTTTCCTCCCTCCCTGTCTTTTTTTTCTTTCTCGGTTAATCAAATTTTCTTGTGCCAGGGGCAACATGGGCGTCGGATTTCTCAAAGCCACCCGAAACATCTCCTGGATTCACTTCAAACTTCCAAAAAGCAGGACGGATTACATACATGGCCCTCGACAAATACGCATGTTTGATAAAAATGACCCAAACCCGCCCGAGCTCTGACTCACCGCTCTGCTCTCCCAGAAACACCAGTTTAAATTTCCTCAGGGGGTTCCCCAAGTCTCCTCCAGCGGACATGGTGGCAGATAAACAGCTCAACTTGGATTATTTTTATATGTTCTTATCGCTGGGTGTCTTGGCCGCTGTGGATGCGCAGGGGGATCCTCCTCTCCTCACAGAATGATGGGAATGCAGCTCAGCATCCTCCTGTCAATTTGGGGAGCTTGTGCGCCTGCGCGACCTCACCTATCTCAGTCCCTCACCTTTCTACTGCGCCTGAAACTAAACTGTGATTTTTTAAATCTCAGATATAGACAAATGAAAGCACTCAGGGTTGGTAGTTTAAGGTAAATACGGGGGAACTGATAACAGGCGAAAACAGTAAAAGAAAAAAAAACTTTATTTACCAACTACAACGACTCAAATATTGTGCTTTTAATTTATTCACCGGCTGTATTTACTCATTTAAATGTACCCGCAGTCATCTGAAAACGAACGGTTTCACACGACTTTTAAGTTATGTGAAAAATAAAGTGCATCCCGTGATTAATATCTTATATAACCGCCTTTAGCTGCAATAACTTGACGTAATTGCTTTTTGTATGACTTTTTCAGTCTCTCACATGGTTGTGGAGGAATTTTGGCCAACTCTTCTTTTCAACATTTCTTCAGTTCATTGGGGTTTGCAGGTAGTCATTTATGCACAGCTCCCTTAAAGTCCCACTACAGCGTTTCCTTTGGGTAGAGGTCTGGACTTTGACTGGGCCATTGCACCATCTTGCTTATTTTTCCTGTTTCGGCTATTCTGTTGTAGATTTGCTTTTTTGCTTGGGATCATTGTCCTGTTGCATGTTGTTAGAGAGAAGAGGCTCTCTCCTGGCAACCATTCCAAACAAACCGTACTTGTTCAGTCTTTTTCTGATTGTACTGTCTTGAACTTTGACATTAAACATGCTGAGGGATATAGAGTCTGTGATTTCTCTGAGTTTTGCATTGTCTTACCTTGGGATGAAGTTGCTGTGACATCCACGCCCGGGAAGATCGTGGCCGTAATAAAGGCTCAGCCCTTCACAAGTGTGGTCATGTAGGGTGATGTTCATTGGCTCATATTTTTCCTGGTTGAGTTCCTGTTTCCTGTTTTCCTGTTCCTGCTTCCTGTTTTTTCGTTTAGAAGCACAGAAGCTGCTAAGGAAGAGTCAAGCTTATTTTACCTTACCCAAATACTCTAAATGCTGTTAATCTGAGCGTTGAGTTACTGACCAGAAACTACTCCTGCACTATTATAGATGATGCAATACTGAACATCAGCTGGAAATAATGCTGCTGGATCATCATATTAAGAAATCCTGCCTCTTACTACTCCCTACCTGTGTTCTGACCAACACACCATTTTGCTTACAGTTATATCTAATGAACTAGTCCTACCTAAGAACTCAGTAACAGTGGCATTTTGTTAACACACATCGGAACGCTCCAGACCAGCAAAATGCGAAAACTTATGTTTTCATAGAGGTGGTTACATTGATCATTAATTAAGGTCATTTGATTACCAGCACCCAACTACTTACGCTCTTAATTCCTATGGAAGCAGTAAGGGTGTGCTTTTTATAGCAGTATCAGTTGCAACATTAGAATTGTAGTTGGAGGGTTTGTGCATGTAACTATAATGAGAAACATTTTAGATTAAATTGTACTTTAACTGTAGATTGAATTCAGAATTTCAATGTAATTCTTTTGCTAATAACCATGTATTTGTACAGTATACTGTAGGCTTGATACTGTCATTTTAGTACCAGAGGGGTCTGAATACTTCTTCTTTCACTGCACAGGATACTCATAACTATTACTACCACTGATATTTTCCTGCCAAATTCAGAAAAATCCCCTTAGCTTTAAAGTCAAGTAACTCACCTAATGTGTCAGCATTTAAAGGGGCACTCTTTGAATGCTGACTTAGAAAAGCCCATTACTAGAATCATGCATCTTTTGCTGCAACATTTTTTATTAGATCCTCTCCATCTTCAGTTTGTAACTCAGCTATCCAATGTTTACTCAAGGGGTGTTACTAATGAGAAATGCTGTCACTTTTGACAGCCACAGAAGATATTGCACAGCTCTTTTCACATCTGAAGGTTTAAACATGATTACCAACCTAATTTTGGCATGTGTTTTAATTGGATTGTCCTTTTAAGAAGCAAGAAAGTACTAACAAATTATAAGAACTGAAGTTATAACACTGTATGAAATGAAAGGTCAGCTTAACGAAATGTGAAAGCATTTTGTAAATTTTCTGTTTATAGCTACACAACTGGAAGCAGGAGGCTTATGCAAAATAATTGCATCTATTTGTCAGCTAAACATTCAACACTATTTCATCAGTAAATTTATTAGGATCCCACCAGTTTGTCAAAATAAACACACCAACATCATTTTGTGCAAAAACACCACATTTAACCAGAAGGCTTAATGTTCAAAGTTAAACAGCTCAGCCTCCTTCTCTTTCCAGAAAGCAAAACTGCGGTCAATATATTTACAGATGTCTTCGCCATTGAAGCAGGAGAAGTCTGTGTCACTACCACATTCATCTGGAGTAGCTCTTTGAACTATGACCTTGGGCACTAATCTGGAATCTGGAAGGCATGATAATGATGATGGTGGTGATGATGATGGACTGCAGCATGGCTTTGATTCACCAAAGAAGTGAAATTTGATGTCCTCAAAGCCATCGCTCCACTGTCGCCTTCCAACCTGGATCTCCTGAAGAACAGCCTTGTGAAAGTCCCGCACATTCTCCCAAGGGAAACTGCCAACATGGTCAAAGACTTCAAAGCAGAGGAGGTGCCTCATCTTCCTCTCTTCAGCTGACAGATCCTGTTCTAAGATGTGGAAGTAACCCAGCATAAAGAGGTCAAGGGTCAAGCTATCATGGGTCACTGCAACACCGCCTATATCTGGCAGAAATTGCTCTGGTGAGTAGGTTACACGAGGGGATGAATTTTGTGAGACATTAGAGGAGGACAAACTGGATTCTTGCACTTCTTTAAGTTCTAGTTTATTCCTCCAGGAGTTCAGCATTTTGTCCACAGCACCTCGTTGTTGGCAGAACCGAAACATGGAGGGGATTTTTTGTTGGAACTGTGCTGCTGTCACTCTTCCTGACACTGCAGCCTGCCCCTGTCTCTGCTCTGCTGCTCTCACTGAAATAGCATATGCAGACTTCTTCCAGTGGCTCAGAAACAGCACTACTATTCGCTCTTTTCTTAAGCTGGTTGTCTCTATTACAGGTGCAAATTTTTTATGAGTGTCACATTGGCCAACCTCACAACTGAGGCTTGTGCTGACATTGTGGTTTTTTATCCCTGATGCTCCAACCACTGCCTGGTTGTTCCCCTGTCCTTCTTTTACAACCCCAGCAAAGGGATAAATGCAATCAATTTGGCCCTCAAAGTTTGATCTGAGGTTTCTAACTGACACCCCAGACAGCTGGAGCTCCCTCTCCACCCTCTCCCTTCGTGCTCTGCTGTTGGTGTTGCTCTCCAAACGATGGCTAAAAGCAGATGCCATCCCTATGTGCGGTATCTTACATGCAGTGGAGGTCTCCGCATGCCCTTCCTCTGTCTCAGCACCTGACTGCACTAATCCTTGACCCAAATCAATTGCTGAACTACCTTTTATCTTCTGCAAACCCCTCATCCCTTCCATCATGCCCTCCACTAACCTCTTTTCACCATCTTTGTCTGTGGTTTGAGTAAGATTGGCCACCAGGAGAGACATATTCTTGACGATCTCTGAGATACGGCTGCACCATATTGGCAAAGTCAGGTGCATTTTTCCCTCAGAGTCCATTTGTTGTAGGACCTCTTTGTTGAGGGAAATGTTGACAATAGGATCAGGTAAAATTGCCCTCAGCTCCTCAGTCAACCTTGTCAGCTCCAGCTCATAGGCCTGACAACGTTTCTGCAGTGAAACAGACTCAATCTGCCGCTGCAGGTACACCAGGTCATCCTCTGTTAGGAGCTCACCAAAGGGTCCCAAGACTGCGTTATGGGCTTGGGAGTACTTCCAACCGTCCACTGGCATGTAGCCATTAGTCATGTCCTGTTGTAAAGGACAGTGAGCAAAGAGATTTTAGCAAACAGTTTGAGAAATTCAACCTTGAACTACATATGCTACACACTGAACTCTCTGCATATAAGGTTATATATATATTTTTTATCTTCTTATCAGTATTTCTATCTTTTATATTTATATTTAGATATACTTAACAGAGTGTCTGGATTAATAAAATATTCTGATTCTGAGAAATATGCTTATTTGCTTTGTTGTCTTTTGAATACAGAAGCTGCAGCTGAATTGTACCTGTCTCCTCTGTTCCTCATCATCCTGCAGCCTGACCTGCAGCTGCCGCACCATCACCTGACGTTTCCATTCTGCAATGGGGCGGCCAGTTTCATCATGTGTGGGCACCAGGGAGTCAATTTCAGCATCAACAGTTGATAAGTCCTCCAGCACCTCTTCACTGTCAAGCTTCTGTCAGTACTCAATAATGTGAGACAGAGTGACACTGCTGAAGCCAACTGTTTTTCTGCCTTTTATGATTCTTTAAAGCTTTAAGGTGACTATTGCCAAATTTACAAAACTACAGCGTAAAAGGAGGCCTAATGTTGCTTTTGATGGACACAGGGATTTTACTTTTTCTGATTAGGAAAACTCAAAGAAAATACTGGATGACTCAACTGAGGCATATGAAAACTAGCGATCCAAAATAGGTAGGTATTTTTGCTGTTTTGCTCTTTCTCTGTAACATTGCTTGTTTATTATTTCTCATTTAGCAACAATTATCAAGTGGAATTTTGGGTTTCGCTGCACGCCAAAATCTTTTGTATGGGCAGACATTGCAGAAGTTATATTCAGTACACAATACTGAGTGAGTATGTCAAGAATTTGAAGAGTTGTGCTATGCCTGTAATCATCAATGTAAGAAATGTTCCCAGTTTCTCATTTCGAAACAAGTAAGATGAAGAGGTTAAAGCTCCAGTCTGCACATAGTGTCATGAAGGAAGAAGTTGGCATAATTTCTGGAGGAAGAAAATCATAATGGTCCAAATCAGCAAATCATTGCTGAATTTCTTTTCAACTGCCCCAAATTTATGGAGGTGTTCCCATGCCTGGAACAAGTGGTTAGCACTGTCACCTCACAGCAGGGGGGTTCATATCCACTGGCTGATTGGGATCTTAATGTGTGGAGTTTAAATGTTCTGCATGGGCTTACATGAGTTTTCTCTGGGTTCTCTTGCTTTTTCACACAGTCCACAGGTGTTAGATTAAATTAGTGGTTCTAAATTGGCCATAGGCGTGAATATGGCCAAAAATGGTTGTCTGTCTCGCTGTGCTAGCTCTGTAATCGTCTGACAACCTTTCCAGGGTGTATCCTAAGCACAAATTGAATAAGCGGTTAAGAAAATGGATGGATGTGCCCATGCCAGCTTTTTAGTAGCAGCACAAGGGAAACTACTTATTGTGCATATTAGGGCTGTGCTCACAAACAATTTCTCTTTGAGTTGTGAGCCTGAATTAGTGCACAATTAAAACAAATGTGATGCTGAAGCATCATATCTTTAAAATCAAACACAGCAGACTACATAACATTGTGCCAGACAGCTCACCGTTTGTCCAGTGAAGACTGCAGTGAAACCGGCATGCCTCATTGACTTAATAGACTTCATCTGAGACAATGGTGTGAGGTCCCTCTCTGGAAGTCTCAGATGACTGAATGATGTCACCACTGTAAACAAGTAAACAAAAATTAGATTTTCGAATTATTCTCCATATGTCCATTTTGTGGTAAATAAGAAGTTTGTAAGTAAACTATACTTTGAAATATTGTGGTCACTGTTGTTTCACCTTCAGTTACACTGATTTAAACATGACCATGAGTACAAGAAAAAATCAGTAACAAGGCTGTCGGTTAAATATGTAACAACTGCAAAGACATGGTCTGTGTTAATCACCTGAAGATGCCATCTGCACATGCTGGATGGAGCCTGTGGTGTGGTGTTTTGGAGTGACAGCAGGGCTCAGAGAGGGAGAGGACACAGGAAGTGGGGCTGGGTGGCGAGGCAGGGGGAGCACCTCCTTCACTGGCTGCTGGGGACATACAAACAGTAGGGGTGAGCAATGGTTTAAGGGACACTTCACCTAATTCAGAAGCATAGTTTCACTGTAAGTGAAAGTAAACTGGAATTTTTGTTTTGATGCCTTGATGATAACATAATGTGACAAAGCCCCCTCAAAAAATTGCAGTATTCAGTTGGTTCACCAGAATATTAATAAAAGCTTTAAGAGAGAAGTAAATGTTTTAAGAGCAGATGCATCAACTCATCAAATACAGGTATACTTAATAAAATCACTAAATGTTGCAATGTCAAAAAAATTCCTGAAAAGAAGGAACAGTGAGAGTAGGGAGCAGGTGGAAGACAGCCTGGAGGGTCCATGGATGTAGTGAAGGAGGACCTGGAGAGGGTGGATGTGACAAAAAAGGATGCAAAGGTTAGGGTGAGATGAAGGCAGATGATCTGCTGTAGTGACCCCTAAAAGTAGCAGCAAAAAGAAGAAAAAGAAGACTGCAAGACTCAAGAAAGGTAGTGTTGACTTTTTAGTTATTACAGTTTCTCATAGCAGACGTCACTGACAAATTTAGACAATTTTTAGGGGTCCCCAGATACCCCAAAATTTCATCCTAGCACCCCTAAAAATAAAAATAATAAAAGTAATAATAATGATGCATTCTATTATTGTGTTATGACATAATCTTCTAGCGCTATTAAACAATAGGAAATCTGTTTTGAGCTCTGTCCTGTGGCATGCAGATCTCTTATTATGCATATGGAGGTGTATGGAGAGGCAATCCGATTTGCCAATGTCTGTACTGAATGATGCTACATTAAATGCTTGATGATCTGGTAGACTGCCCCCATTTGGTTAAGAGACTGAAACAATGCTGTGCGTGTTTCTCCTCATATCTGCTTTGCTACAAATTGATCTTTAATTTGCTTTGGAAAATTCTGGTCATCATGACTGAGTAAAGGGTTCACCCTGAAGCAGGAGTGTTACATTGAAATATGAATTATTTTTAGACAATACAACAGACCATTCAAATAATTTGGTTGCTTTTACAAGTAAAATTGCAACGTTTACCTAATTGAAGAAGTGAAAAACACGAAATACATTTGCAAGCAGCATGTTCACTTTTCATTTCACCAAAAAATAGCAATCTTGTTTTATTAATGTATTATTACAACACAATGTATGCACAACATTCTGACTAGGGGCTGAGCCCCCCTAAAGATATGATCCTAGAATAGCCTCTGGCAGACATTTGGACATGTCACAGCAGTTGAACATTATTTGCTTGTTTTCAGTGGGGGTTTTTTTTTAACAACACTCTGTAGCATTTAGCGACTTTATTAAGTAAACCTGTGTTTGATGACCCATTGTGTCTGCTCTTAAAAATGTCAATTTCTCTATACATGTTTATTCTGGGGTACAACTTTTATTTCACTTCCTCTACTGATGACTGATCACCTTGCTGTTCTCCATGTTGATTTTGTTCATTCACTCTCTGGTGTTGTAGTAATGCAGGAGCTCCTCTTTCTGAAAAGAAAAAGAACAGAGATTGAACAGATAAAACACGCAAAACAGGACCCCACTGGTGGAGAAATGTGACACATATTACACAATAGTGAATGGCTCCAAAGTAATCTACTAAAAGACTGAGACCCCCTAAAGACACACACACACACACACGCACGCACGCACGCACGCACGCACACACACACACACACACACACACACATGCTCATAGTTAATGTAAAGGTGCAGGCTACAGTTTGGAACTTGGTACTTGGAACTAAAACAGGAAGTGTTGAAACAGGACCCTGGTCAGTGAACATAGCGTAGCCCACACAGAGTGCACGATAAGGCATGTTAGACTTTGGAGAGACATGATATCCTGCTTCAGGTAACCTTCGTGAGTCACAGGATTTTTTTTCTCCAGCTTCATGCCATCCAATACACTAAATACTACACAGGCAATTACAATGTTTATCCAATGTTAAAGCAAAGAGCAGCATAAGAATCTGACACCTCTTCAGTGGTAAGTAAAAGCTTTATAGTGCACTCAAAATCTTAGAAAGCCTAATGTTCTTTGTATTCCTATCATATGACAGCTGTTTGTATGTACACTGAATGTAATGCATATACACCCCCAATTCCAAACAGGTTGGAACAGTGCATAAATATAAATAAAAACACATTGTAATGATTTGCAAATCTCATAAACTATTATTAATATTCACAAAAGAACGTAGAAAACAAATCAAAAATAGAAAGTGACACATTTTAGACAGAGGGAAAATGATTAGCTTATCTTGAATTTGATGGCAGCAGCACATCTAAAAGAATGTACAAGAGCAGAAAAAGGCTGGAAAAGTAAGTGGCACTAAAAATAAATAGCTGGAGGAACATGTTGCAACTAATTAAGTTAATTGGCAACAGGGCAGTAATGTGATTGGATATAAAAAGAGCACCTGAGAGAGGGAGAGTCTCTTAGAAATAAAGATGGGCAGAGATTCAGCAATCTTTCAGAAACCATTTACAAATTGTGGAGGAATTTCAGAATAATGTTCCTCAATGTAAAATTACAAAGCCTTTGAATATTTAATCATTTACAGTACATTATATCAGCAAAGGATGCCAGAGAGTCTGGAGGCATCTCTGTGCACAAGGAACAAGGCTGAAAACCAGTACAGGATGCTGGTGGTCTTCAGGTATTCAGGCAGCACTGCATGCAAACAGGCATGATTCTGTCATGGAAATCACTGCTTGGTCTCAGAAACACTTCCAGAACTCATTATCTGTGAACACAGTTAGCCGTGCCATCCACAAATGCAGGTTAAAGCTCTATCATGCAGAGAAGAAACCATATGTGAACATTGTCCTGAAATACCACCATCTTCTCTTGGCCAAAGCTCATTTAATTTAATTTCATTTCAAGGCAAAGTTGAAAACTCTTCTGTGGTCAGACAAATTGAAATATGAAATTCTTCTTGGAAATCATGGAGGCTGCATCCTCCAGACTAAAGAGGAGAGGGACCATCCAGCTTGCTATCAGCACTCAGTTAAAATGCCTGCATCTCTGATGGTATGGGGGTGCATTAGGGCCAACTTACTGCCAATATGTACATATGGAAAGGCATCATCAGTGCTGAAATGTATATACAGGTTTTAGAGTAACATGTGCTTACCTCCAGATGATGTCATTTTTAGGGAAGCCCTTGCATATTTCAGAAAGGCAGTGCTAAACTGCATACTGCAGTTATTACAGCAGCATGGCTTCATAGTAGATGAGTCCAGGTCCTGAACTGGCCTGCCTGTAGTCCAGACTTTTCACCAACTGAAAACATTTGGTGCACTATGTAACTCAAAATACCAAAAAAAACCAAAAAAAGACCCAGGGCTGTTAAGAAACTGGAATCCTTTAACTGACAAGACTGGCACAGCATTCCTCTCACAAGGTCCAGCAGCTGGTCTCCTTAGTTCCTCGATGTTGACTTATTGTTGTTTAAAGAAGAGTTGATGCTGCACAGTGGTAAACACAGCCCTGTCCGCTATTTTGAGCTGTGTTGCTGCCATCAGATTCAAGATTAGCTAGTATCTTTCATGAAATAGTAAAATGTCTCAGTTTTAAAATTCAATATTTTCTTTTATGAATAAAATGTTGGTTAATGACATTTTCAAATCATTGTATTGTGCTTTTATTTATATTTTACCCAGCATCCCAATCTTTTAGGAATTGGGGCTGTACCAGTAACATTGTGTTGCAATTTGCAGCTCTTAACTGTGATTACTGCACATTTTGTCATGATACTTATAAAATCAAATAAAACACAAGAAATTCTGAATTAGGGACTTCTTATCTTAGCTTAAATAGTCTGTATCAGTACAGCAAAAATGAATTCAAAAGATTGTCACACTCTTATTAAACATAATTTTGCTTTAATTTCTCTATTAAATTAATCAGCATAAAGACTTTCTTCCAACCCTTTGTAAATCAAAATGCATACCATACTTACAATATAATCCTAACAGTCCATGTGACACAAGCTGAATGCTGCCAGTTTTTAAAAAATAATAATAGAAAAATAAAATAATGACATAGAAACTCCAGAAGCTTGTGTTTTTCTCTTCACCCAGTACTCATCAATAAACAGAAAAACCAAGGAGCAACATCACCTGGATCCTAAACTCAGTTGGGGGTCCTTCTTGATGTGCATAATTAAAGCAGGGGATTGGATGACCTGGACCTGGAAGTAGCCTATAGAGCAATAGCTCTGTGAATGTATATAAGAGGCAGCAGGCTGCTCAGATGTGTGTTAATGGCTCCATGCCACAGCCTCATAATGTGTTAGGCTGTTTGACCACTGTCATCGTGAGGTACAGATATTTGTATTTTCTGACACCGGTGCTCATTTTCTGGTGGTTTAACTGACACTGTCACTGAGCAGGAAGAAATTTGAGCATGCAAAACCTTAAAGATTTTTTTCAGCTCAATATATCCATATAGAATATTACCTACATGTTCATGTTTTGTTTCAATTTGTCTTGTGATTATTTCTGATTTGTTGATTCTTGCTCTTAATGTATTGGTGCGCAATCTAGACATTATATTAGACCAACATTGTTGGCCTGGTTTTCAGTTTTATTTTTGCTGTCTTGCACTTACTTTGTAGACTGATTGTTCACTTTCCATTGATGCTTTCTTTCTAAAATAAGATTCAATAACAAGCTAAGACCATATCAAATTTTCATTAAACTATTATTGTTGCTTAATAAATTCACACATTTTTGAGCAACTAATTAAATGAGATGGTGAAATAGCCCTTGCTTTTTGTTTAGAATTTATCAAGTTTTAGTTTCTGTTTAGATTTTATTGCTGTTCTTTCTTCTGTTTCTAATGTTCCATGTCTTCCAGTGTTTACCCCCTCTGTGTTATCTATGTGTTCTGTGCTCCCCAGTGTCTGTCATCATGTATAGTGCTGGTCTTCACTTGTTAGTGATTTGTCTTTTGGTTATTTCCTGTTTTACTTTGTTGAGATTCTCTTGTGTCTTCTGTCTTCCCTCCTTTGTGACTGTCTGCCCCACCTTCATCATTTTCCCCTCCTGTTACTTGTTCTGTTATCCAATAAATTCTTTGTGTATATACAGTCCTGTTTCCTCCTCTTTTTTTTGTCAGTTTGTCAGCTGTGCTGCTCTGATTGTGCTCCGTTAATTTTGGACGTTGCATCAGCCAATTTAAAATCTCTGTTTTTGGTATTCCATCTGCCTCATAGTCCTGCATTTGGGTCCTCTCTCCTCATTCCTGATTATCTCATATAGTCATGTGGAAAAAAGTTTTTACATGACTTTATGCAATCCTGTGAAAAACTAAATACACCAATAGCTTATAGAACCACCTTTAGCAGCAATAACTTGAAGTAATCTTTGTCTGTATGACCTTGTTAGTCTCTCACATCATTGTGGAGGAAAAGACAGAGGAGTTTATGGTCTAGGCAATAACTGCAAAGGGTCCAATTCCTGTGGCTGCAAAACAAGCCCTGGCACCTAGCTGCTACTTACCCTCTTAAGTCCTATGGAAGCAGTAAGTGTGTGCTTAGAGTTTCACATGACAGTATAGAATCTTGTTAAAACTTCCTTTATTGTATGACTGCAACCACTTCATTTGATATATTTCTTTTTGTAAATATAAGTTAATGTGAATATATTGCAACATTCCTACAATATATCAATTTTGTGAATCAAGTAACCTTGGAAGTTTTAGATGATACTGTTTTAACTGCATTTTATTGTCTAGTTCACTGTTTCAAACCTTTATCTTTTAAGATGCTACCCAATACTATTTTTACAGCAAAAACTCACTAGCCAGCTGCTGTCTATAGAGTTCATTGGAAGCTATGACTGCAAAGCTGTGCATGTATGTTGACATGAAGATATGGAAAGAGAACATCACAATAGATTGTTGAATATTCAGCACCGGAAAAGACTGCAGTACCTTACCAAACTTAATGTTCACTGATGACAGGCAGCAGCCCCTAATGCAGTCCAGGGCCTTTGTGTAAAGCCCAGTATTCCTGCCTCTGTAATTAGGGGATAAGCCTGACTGGCCCTGCTACAGCAGAGCACATAGTAAGTACATAATCAATAATGGAAGGCTGCACAAAGACAGCCTCACACAGACATGCAGATGTGTTCACCCTGAGCAAAAGTACAAACTGTTATACAACAGACATGGGAAGAGCATTATGATAATGTTATCTATTTATCAGGTCGCACTGTCAGCAAAAACACTCTCTTGTTGGGGTCATGTTTTACCAGACTTTATTTGTCTCTTTAGATGTTCAGCCTGCTCAGACTGGACAGAGCAAGAATAATGATATACAGCATAAAGTGCAGGCATTTATAAAATACTTTTTGTTGCAGAGTAGTAACCAGTGAGCTGAAATTAAATAGATTACCAGATTGGTCTGTTTGTACCTTTTAACTTTACACCTTATACTGTGGACAAAAATTGAGAACCACATAGTATGAATCAAGACTGAAGCGGTGTGGTATTTTAAGATGGAGAATAATCAAATGTATCACAGTGTTTCGAATCAATAATGTTGTGATGTATAAAGCTATTTAGTATTGTAAATAGTATTATGGATTGGGCCGTATTCTGAAACTGTAAAAATTTTGGCATTTTAGCTTGACATTGAATACTAGATATCAACAGCATATACACTATATGTGCAAAAGTATTGGGCAACACTCCATACTCAAATAAAAGTCAGTTCATGGATTTTTTTTCTTCCTGAGATACTTCACAAAATTATTATCACAAAGTAGAAGCATGTAGGAACCACAACAACTCAACCACAAGGTGCTAGGCCACATACAGGTACAGAGCAGAGTTGCCAGGTGCCAAGTCACCAGTGCTCAGTAACTGCAGTTCCAAACCTCCTTTGGCATTAACATTAGCACAAAAACTGTGTGCTGGAAACTTCATGGCATGGATCTCCATGTTCAAGCAGCTGCACTAGAATGGAGATTGCGAGCAATATCAGTGTCTGACCTTACAAATACTCTTCTGGATGAATGGGCTAAACTTCCCACAGACACACTCCAAAATCTTACATAACACCATTCTAGAAGACTGGAAGCTGTTATATAGCTGCAAATGGGGGACCAAGTCCATATTAATACCTATGGATTATTATGGGAGGACATAAATGATTCTGTAGATGTAATGTGTACGTGACCCAGTACTTTTGTCCATATAGCGTATATGCCACAGGATTAGTTGTTTGTACTATAGAAGGCCTCAGAGAAGTTGAGATTAATTTAGATGATTTTTGTTACATTTAAACTATATGTAAATGAGTTTAGATTGGTGTGTAACTGGAAAATCAACATAAAGCCTTTGAGGAAAATGTAAGACTATTAATTAATTTGTTAAAAGGCTTAGGATTAGATAGTCAACAGTGACAAAGTGCTACCACTATAATTATGTTCTCCTACATCACATTCTATCCAGACAATACCTCCTAGTGGGACTATACACGAGCTGAAGGAACCAAGAATAGACTCCAGGGGAACACCATATGTAACTTCTGAAGTAAGTAGTGTACAATAACAAACACATCACATTCAAATGTTGGATACGTTTTTCAACACATTTATTTATTTGCTTTATTTTTTCCTTGACAACTTTTGTTATGTGTCCACAGACATGAGAAAGAACTCCAGAACACTCAAAAGATAAACGTGAGCACTGAGATTAAGACTTTATCACAGGCTGTGACCTGTTTCTGCTTCTGTCAAGCAGCTCCGAGCAAGAGTACAGACCTAGGATCATGTACCTGGTCCAAGATGACCACCTCACTCACACTGAGCTGATATGTCCAAAACTGCTTCCTGATCAGTAATCTGTACTCCGTGGTGACACTTAACAAAGCAGCAGGCCAGTTATTCTTATTCATCATGGTATACAGAGTAAAAGAGAGTTAATATCATCTGTGTAATGAGACCCAACACAGAAATCTCCATTTATATACAAGACAGAGCCAAGAGGAAGGTTTCCAGTTAATCATTACAGGGATCATGGATGACATACTTTACAAGCAGCACTTCAGGAGTGGAAAGCTGTTGTCATTAGCAAGCAGTAAGGCAGGAGAGAGGGGAAGTGTACAGCAGAAGATAAGTGGACCTGCATGCTTTGATCCAGAGCTGTGACAGCTTAAAAAAGCCAAAAAAACAGAAAGAAGATCAACTCATGTAATTTTCAACAATTACTGGCCAGCACACTTAACCTATCTCACTATCTTTTAAAATGACACCCTTAAACTGTTAGGGATGGAAGTCTTGCAATTCACCTGCCAATTGTAAAATGTCAATGTAGTCTATGCATTGGTGATGCCTTGACTAACTTAGTATACGCATACTAAAAAACAATAGCCATTATATTGTAAATGCATAAATCAAAATCATATTAAATAATGATGCTTTGTGCATAAGTGCATTATTTTGTAAGAACATAATTTATGCTTCAGTAATTTATAAATAAAACTTTCCATTTGTGTTCTGTTCCTGCAGACAACATAAATTTTTACATACATCTTTAAGATTTTTGCCAAACAAATACCAAGAAACTTCCCAACACATTGAGAAAGGAATAACCTCTATTAATGCTTTGCTTGTAGGAGGTCATTAAAAAAATCCACAGTGGCAAAAAATGCAAGCCTTAACCAAACAGTCATATTTTCTATGTACTCCCACATTGTTTAGTCTGCATTGCTCAACAGGTTGGCTGGCCTGTGGCACACAGTCCTAAATTCTGTTTACTGACTGTAGAAAACTGATTATTACCCTTTAGAAGGAAATGGAACAGGCAGACTGGTTGGAAGACCAGGCCTTTGGTATGAGATATATTGAAACACAGTTTTCCTTTGAAAAATGCATTATATGTCTGCCTCAATAAATATGACCCAGTCTTGTCAAGGTTTCATTTCATTTCAAACTGATATAGTGAAACATTGAAGCAACATGAATGAAATAAAAAGCTCTACAAGCCATTCCTGGACATGAGAGTCATAACAACATCTAGTTAAGCATACTGTACTGGTTTCTGACACAAGCATCAGGCTGTCAAACATCTAGCAGCTACAATACAAAAGCCGAGAGGGAGACTGCTTTCAAAGGCAACATTTACAGCCTGTGATAATGAAATATGCTGTTATAATATTCACTCTCCAAAACACTGATAAAGATCATCAAAATTTAAAAAAAAAGATCAATAGCATTTACTAGTACTTTACATAAAAGCTAATCTTGGATACATGTATCTAACTTTATTTAGCATGAATGCTAAAGGTGATAATGAAGAAGGGAAAGAAAAAGGAGGTGAAGAAAGGGAGGCACTATCTGGTGCTAGGACAATGCTCTTGTCCACTCAAAGCAACTGCCCTCAACAGACTGCAGGTCCATGGCCAATTACAACTTTGTCCTTTCTATTGAGCTACAAGAGGAATCTTCACCACTCCACTTATTGAATGTAGCAACTCTGCTGGCCCATAACACACTGAATACGAAGTTGCTTGATAAAAATCATAACCACACATAGTGCAGTTGTCCTCCCAGTTTGTCATAGGTCAGTTTAGATATAATCACTTTCTTAAATGAATGGGGTAACCTTTTGGGAATTTCACCCTTATGCTTTCTTGCTGGGAATAAGAGGAGCTGTGGAAGTTATGTTTATGTATGTAAACATGGTCCCTGAGGAAGGGAAAACCTGTACGCCGATTCTCGAGATTGTTGTACCAAGAGAAAGACACTGATATGAGACTAATAGCACTATCCCTTTATTATGAAGTCCACCTACCAGCATCTCCAAAGTTCACTAATTCATGTTATACTGTGAATTAGTCATCTATTAAACAAATCAGATATTTAGTTAGCTTCAGAGGTGATGCTTTCATTTTTTTAATTAGGATTTTGTTACGTTTGGCCAGAGCCAAGCTTTCTCTTTCCCATCTTTTTTGTTAAGTTCAGCTAAAAATCCACTGGCTTCTTCTCATCTGTCTGTATTTTCCCAAAATGTCAAACTATTCATTTATAATCCCACAAATTCCCAATAAAAACTGTCCGCTAACACAACTGCACAGTTGGATGATAACCGAAACAATCACAAGAAAACAAAGCTTTGGTTAAAATAACTGAGTAAATGATACAAGACATTAACTCAATAAAGTGCCATGCAACAAAACTGTCAGTGGTCCTGTCACAATAAATTACAGTGCAGAGCACTACAACAGCAACATTAAACATTTTCTTCCCTTTGTGGTTATACCTACAAGGGATTATGTAAAAAAAAAAAAAACACGCACACACGTATCAAGAACAAGGCAAGAACATGACTCATCTTTTCTG
>VUQH01031849.1:8333-23790 GCA_015106775.1 Etroplus canarensis
CAAAGAAAAGCTGCACCCCGTCATAACTCAGGCTTTCACAACGCTATAACAGCCATTTACATAAAGCATGATCAGTGTTACTGAACTGCATTCTGTAAGCTCACTTTCAGGCCAGTTTTCAAGCTCAGGTAATGGACCTCCATAAATATGAGTAGTGATCAGCTCATTGCAGTGGAGTCATTTAAAGATTTTTAAGATCAGCCCCAGTGCATGTTTGGGGTACTTCCTATTCATAGTTTGTCAAGTGAAAATCAACCAAAGGCTTTTCTGTCATATCAGCTCACACAAAATTTTAGACATCTGCAGTGTATATCAGCCTCCTCACCACCCTAAATGTAAATGTGCAATCTTATGATCAAAACACAGTAAACTGCAGCTACTGACAAGTGTTTACATCAGGTCTGAACACAACAGCTGGCTTTACTCTTGGAAAGCAACCAGCTGTGGAATTCTGTGGTTACAGTACATAGTGGAGCTAGATGATAACCTACTGTACTTCTCTACAGTGTGGAATGTGTCAAACTATATTATTGAGTAACTTTTTTTTATGTCATATTTCCCTGTTGAGGGCTTGCCAGAAAGGAAAATAAAACCACAAGATTGTTTCTACATCTCTGACAAATTAAACAGCTTAAATACTGCAGACCTTTGCATTTACTAGCAAACAATTCAATTAATTTTCCTTTATGGAGTTGTAGTACTGAATGTGGTGTGCAGAAGCACTCAGATTAGGAGTACTGTTGTGGCCATTTTCTTGGATTTCCCTTCACCACACCGGCTTTACTAATCAGACACAGCATTAAAACCACCTGCCACCTAGTATTGTGTAGGTTCTCAATGTTCCACCACAACAGTTGTGGTGCCTTAAGGGCATGGACCTTTGGTGGCATCCTGTCATGTCTGTCGCCAGAATGTACGCAGTGTGTCATCCTGTGGGTTGGCAGCGGTGCCCGCTTGGATCAGGTTTGTTCTAACACAAATGGCACTAAAGTCTGGGGTTGCTGTTGCCAAATAACTTGCCAGGACTCAATGGTTTTCAGCAGAATACTGCAAAATACCTTCATGTGACTCCAAATTTAACCAAGTGCATTCAGTATAAGCACTGATCATGTTTGTTATGTGAGTGGCTTTAAAGGTGGAACATAAAGTGGAGTGATTTAGACAGAATGAGAGACTGTGGTTCATCTTTGTCATGGTCCCATCCTCCAGGGTCAAAATGCCTTCTCTCTCTCTCTCTCTCTTCTCCCTTTTTTACCCTCTTTCACTTTTGTCTGGTGTGGGTCGGGCAAACTAATCCTGTGCTTTAGCCTCCAGGTGTGGGTGTGGCTGGGGTGGAGCTGTGGCTGCACACCTGTTTTCCATAGCTCATCATCAGCTGTATTTAAGCCTTGCAGTCCTCTCCATTCTACACTGGAACAATAGTTATCTTTGCACGTTATAAGCCCAGCCATATCTGCTTAAGTCAGTTTTATCTTGTTATGCCACTGAAGCCAACTAATGTTTCCTCTCTGCTGCCTCTCCTAGAGCTCACAGAACTCCACCTGGATTCACTGATGAAAATCTGCCTGACGTGCTCGTGCCCACTGAAATTAAGGACCTTGCCAGACTCACTATAACTCTCAACTTGCTCATCCTGCCTTTAGAGAAATCCCTGCCAGACTCCCTTACTCTGGATCCTGCTCACAGCCACTGGAAACCTTTGGACTTCCTGATTCCTAAAAACCCTGGACTATCTGGATGGTGGCCTGATTAACCATTATCCCTCTTGGACTTTGAACATTACCTTGCTTTTTGTATTCACCTCTGTGTATTAAATCACTTAAAACTAATCCCTCCGTGTCTGTCGGCTTTTGGGTCCACCTCACAAACTGACACTCTCAGATTAGGCCGGTGCTGGTGATGGAAGCAGAATAAAGTGAAACTGTATGTAGCAGTGAATGTACAGTTACAGCTACACCTTGACAGTAAATAGATGCTACAGCTCCGCAAGACTCCAGCCAAGATCCTGTATTCTGCTTGCCAAGTGCTGAGTAGTGCAGTGCAGTGGATTAACCCCACAGCAACAAATTCATCCCAAGAGCAGAATGCTTTTTGAGCTGATGCCATCATATAGATGGCAGAAGAAACGATTCCTGGAATCTCGTGTGTATATCAAAAAAAGGTGTGTGTTTTTAAGCTTACACTGAATGGAGTGTTTGTTGCTGCATTGTTCACATGATTCCCTGTTTTATTTAATGAATGTTCACTTTTAGACAATTTGGATTGTTCTACTTAGGCCTATGTTTCCCTTTTCCTGGTTTATTTTTTTGCCAGACCTGTGCTCAACCAGCTAATCACTGACCACAGTATAAGCACTCAATAAGCATTTTTGTTAAATTAAGATTTATTTTAGCTTTCCCTGTGAATAACGTCTTGCTTTCAAAAACATTAATGTATTACTTTAGCCACTTCCTGTAGAAAATTGTTACACAGCTTGTTATGTTGCATTCACATTACTCCATAAGATCGCATGACCATAAAACACTTAACCTTTCGTAAGCTCACATACCTAGACAAATTCCTACACTAATAAGCTTAAACAAGATCTTTCTTTTGAGTAGCATATTAAACTATTACCTCAAATCTAACAGCAAAGTGGGTGAAAAATGGCCACAGAGCACTTGGCATGCTATTCTGGAATTTGCTTGTATGGCTCTGATGGCATGTTTGCAATAGTGAGTTGGTTTTTGACCGAGCACAGTTTGCTCTTTACTATCATATTCTCATCTCTTTGCACAGTAAAATGGAAGCAATCGTCGCTATCCAAAAGTTGGACGTGAAGCTGCCATTTTTTTCCTAGTCTCCTCCCATGAGCTGAGGTTGATTGTTTTATTTTTTCTGCACTTAACATAATTGGTGAATATGTGAAGTTTAAGTAACAACTTGTTTGACTGGCAACTATATTGCTGAATCTAGTGCAATCATGTGTTTTAATACTACACTACATGGACAAAAGGTTTGGGCAACCTAGACATTACACCTACAGGTGATTTATCACATCAAGTTCTAAATCTACAGGCATTATTATGGAATTGCCATGCCCCTTTCCAGCTATAAAAGCTTCCACTCTTCTGAAAAGGTGTTCTACAAACTTTTAGAGTATCTGTGGGAGTCTTTGCCCATTCATCTAGAAGAGCATTTGTGAAGTCAGAAAGTGAAGCTGGTAAAGAGGGCCTGGCTCACAATCTTCATTCTAATTCATCCCAAAGGTGTTGGACACGCTTGAGGTCAGGGCTTTGTGTGGACCAGTCAAGTTCTTCCACACCAAATTTATCCAACCATGCCTTCATGGACTTTGCTTTGCGCCCTGGGACACAGTCACGCTGGAACACAAAAAAAGGCCTTCTCCAAACTGTTCCCACAAAATTGGAAGCACAGAATTATCCAAAATGTATTAGTAAGCTGAAGCATTTTTCCCTATACCAGAAATGAGGTGCCCAGGCCAACCCCAGAAAAACAACCTCCTAGCACTATTGCTCCTCCGTCAAACTTGACTAGAAACACTTGACAGTAAGGTCAGGCAGGTAACGTTCTCCTAACATTTGCCAAATTCACTTGTCAATCACACTGCCACACAGAGAAGTGTCATTCGTCACTCCACAGAACATGTTTCCACTGCTCCAGAATCCAGTGGTGAAGCGCTTTACACCCCTCCATCCAATATCTGGCATTGTGTTTGGTGCTGTAAGGCTTGCATGCAGCTGCTAGCCCTTGGAAACCCATGCCATGAGGCTCCCAGCGCACAGTTTTTGTGCTGATGTTAATGCCAGAGGAAGTTTGGAACTCTGCAGTTATTGAGTCAACAAAGCGTTCGTGACTTTTACACACTGTGCAGCTCAGCGCTTGGTGACCCTGCTCTGTAACTTTAAGTGGTCTTCAACTTTATGGCTGAGTTGCTGTGGTTCCTAAATTAATTAATTCATATTTTTAATTTAGTGCCTCAAGGTTCTAAGGTAAAGACCCTACAGTATTAGAGAGAAAACCCCACACAATGACACGAGCCAATATGAGCAAGAACATGGTGACTGTGGGAAGGAAGAACCCCCTTTTAACAAGAATAGACCTCTGGCAGCCTTCTGCCATGACCAGTTGGGGATGAGAGGAGCGAGAAGAGAGAAAGGAGAGCGAGAGAGACAGACTTTAGGAGAGAGAAGACAAGAAGACACAGATGAGAGAAAGAAGACATTGTGTGTTCCTAAACACTTCTGCTCTGCAATAACACCACTTACAGTTGATGGTTGAATATTTAGGAGGGAAGAAATTTCATGATTTTCCACCTGGGATTAATAAACGATTTAGATTCTGATACTGAAGCTGACTTGTTGAAACCATGGCATCCTGTTACAATACCATGCAACAATTCAGTGAGCTCCTTAGAACAACCCATTCTTTTACAAATGTTTGTAAAGGCAGACTGCATGGCTAGGTGGATGATTTTTATACACCTATAGCAATGGGATTGAATGAAACACCTTAATTCAGTGATTAAGAGGTGTGGCTCTATACTGTGTCCATACAGTGTATGTTACAAACAAACAGGTTGCAACCAACACATTTTCAAGTAATTTCCCTCCGGGGATTAATCAAGTATTCTGATTTTTAGGGTTTTTGGACTTTTGCCTTTTTTCTTGCCTGCTTTGTATTCTTGCCAACTGACCATCTTTGTAACACTTCCAACTGCGAACTAAATTCTATAAATAGTTCACTTGACTGCACATTTTTTCTAAAACTAAGGCTTTAATGCACTTTTGTATGAAATTCCATGACTTGATAAATATTAGACTCCTGCGTCTCTTTTCACATCTGGTTATTACATGAAAGCGCATCATGCCAGTCAGTGGTTTTCTGTGTGGGTCTGTCTGGGTTCACCACATTTGGATAAGTAATAGTGATTAGTGAGGTCTCTGTTGGTTTTAGATCTTTAATTTTTTTTTTCAAAATTAATCCAGGTATGTCCAGTTGTGGTAGATTTTCCACAGGTTTTATCTCGCAAGAGTTCTGAGATTATGATCATAAGAGAATTTTTCAGTTTTACGTCAATCCCTCGTTGCTCAGACCAATAAGCTCACTTGACTGGACAGTGTTTCAGTGAAAAAAAGAGCTTCAACAAGAGTTAGATTGATTCTGAGCTTGCTGGAAGTGGTTCGGTGATCTGATCTGTGTAAGTTCATGACTGATGGATGGTGGCAGACAGATGATTCATCCAATCACCTGCCAAGTGTTTTTTGAACGTGCCTGAACGTTTTAAAATAGTTTCTGAGGATGATATTCCAGATGGGTTGTTACACAGAACCTTCTTGAGATACTCCACTTATGTTCTCTAGTTAGTTCCCAACTTTCAGTGTTTGTTCAGTGCTGAGTAGGCTGTGAGCAGTGTTTGCTAAAACCACTGCGTGATGCAGATTAAGCTTTGAAAGCCAGAGAACAGCAAATGGAAAGATGCTACAACACTCCATTACTTTGGCTGATGGGACAGCTTTATTGTGTGTTGAATCCAATAACTGAACCCATTCTAGTTCAATACAAACTAAAACAAATGGCTTGCCATTCTGGTAACTAAGACATAATCCACAACCTATCAGCAATGTTTGTACCTTGTTGTAGTTGTGTTTCTCCACTTTGTCACCATCCTTCTCTTTCTTCTTCTCCTCTTTTTTCTTTTCACGCTCCTTCTGTGGACAAAATGAAAAAAATACGGTGTAAGCCAGTGACATATTTACTGTGACTAATAGACTTAATCACCCAAACACATACACAGATTTAAGTGGACCTGTTATGCTCATTTTCAGCTCTATGTTTTTATTCTTGGACTAAATTGGAGTAGCTTTGCTTAATTCATAGTATAAAATTAATCTTATTTAAGGTATATTAGACCTTGGTGGAGCCTAACAATTCACCCTCTGTCTAGAACAAGACACTTTAGCTTCCTTTGATTGGCTTCCACTAGCAAACAGAAGGTTTAAACAGCAGGTGAGTGAAGTTATGTGCTCACAGCCAGAGATGTGTGTCTTGGATGACCATACTAGAGACATCTTTTCAAGAGTAGGATAATCTCTAATCTGAAGCCTGTGACATACTGTATTAGGGCCATTGAAGTTAATGAAGTGGCTAGGTGAAAGGGGGTGCATTTCTGAGACAAAACTCAAAAGTTTAAAGATTTAAGTTGCAAATTTACTAAAAAAAACTCTTCAGTCAAGAAGCAATAGCAATTCCCTTTTGTTTTTGTAAATTTGCCATTTTCAAAATAAAGTTTCCACTTGTTCTTCATAAATTTGTCTTTATGAATTTGTCCTTATTTCTCAAAGTGCTGTACCATCAATCCTAATTATGAAATATAAAAGCCTATGTAACAATAATTTCAATTAATACTACATGTACTATCATTTTTTTCTCATAAATTTGCCATTTTTCTCTCATAACGTTGTCAATTTTTCCTCATAAATTTGCATTTTTGTCATAACTTTGCCCCTTTTCAATAATACATTTTTTCTCATAAATGTGACTTTTTCTTATATACACACACACACACACACACACACACACACACATATATATCTTAAAAATTTGCTACTTTTTTCCCTCAATGTGCATTTTCTTATAAATTTGCCCCCTTTTCCTCATACTTTACTCATAAATTTTCCACTTTTTGCCATAATTGCTTATTCTCATAAATTTGCTACTTTCTCCTTCATGAATTTAAATCTTCTCATTAATTTGCACAATTTTTCCTCACATTTTTTTCATAGATTTGCTTTTTCTTAAAATTTATCACTTTTTCTCATATTTTTTCCCAGTAAATACGGATTTTTCAAAAAATTTGCCCTTTTCCAAAATATTTTCTAAGAAATTTGCCATGTGTTTCCTCCTAATTTTTTCCTCATTAATTTGCCCCTTTTTCATTGTACATTCTTCACATAAATTTTTACCTTTTTTACATTTTTCTCATAAATTTGTCACCATTTTTCCATAATTGTTTTTCTCATAAATTTGCCACATTATTTTCATGCATTCTTACTCATAAAATTTGCATTTTTCTCATACATTTGCCACTTTTTTCCTTATAAATATTTTCCCCCTATATCTGCCACCTCTTTTCTCATAAATGTTTCAGTTTTTCCTGTATTTTCTTTTAAATTCATGACTATAATCTTGAAAATTTTGAGTTTTTTTCTGAAATTATTACCCCCATCACTTAGCTGTGTTTTAAAATATTCATTCTCATCAGTGGTGTCCTAATACTGTACACAGCTGCAGAAACTTTTCACTCATAGTGATCTCTTTCATGTAGCCTGACCTAAATTTTTAAAAACTCTGCCCAACTTTAATATGAGTGTCCATTAGCGTAACAATATGACAGAAAATAAGGAAAGGTATAATAGGTCCACTTTATGGTTGAGTTAGTCTGGTTCTTTAAATGGTTCTCAAAGTCCAAGTCCTATTTATTTTTCCCATGGACAGTCACATGGATGGTCACAGTTGGAGCTCTTCTTGGCTCAGATAAGCATGAAATTGATTAAATCCACAGTACAAAATATCAACAAGTTACAGATGGAAGCTACCTAACTGAGAAGAGTGATTTTAAAATCTGCAGTTTCATCATTTTGGAAAATTGAGAAACTCTGTAGAACCAAACTCCATTCATACTTCCATGACATACAGTAAGTGGCTGGAGCTCATGTGTACTGGAGTATTTAGACATATATACATATATATGATTACTGAGAAATACTGAAATTAGCGGTGCTGATGTAAAAACCACAAGTTTCCAACATTATTCAAGAAAGTCATGCGTATCTATGTTGAGCAGGATATCATTGATAGTAATAAGTGAAAGGGGAATACATAATAGCTTCAATTAATCCACCTCAATTTTCTATGCTCAGCACAGTAGAGATGCTCTAGGACAATATTTGCATCAGTAGAATTAAAAACCTCAGGGTAACATTAACCATAACAAAGAATGTTTGTGCACAGTGGGCTTGACTTTATTTGCATATAATGTGTAGCATTTATTAACAGATTTATGAATCTACACTCATCACCACATATGCAACAGAGAAAGTCAAATGGCTAACTACAATATCTTACTGATAAATTGAACTTATACATTACTGTCCCGTAATACTATAATTACCATGTAATACTTCTTAGGAATGGAGAAACAAGCCACTTTTCTTCACCTAATAATATTCTATAAAGGAAAGCATTAGTTCTACTGGTAAAGATTTCTTGTACCTCAAAACAGGTCAGAAACAATTACATCCCTCTCCTTAATGTGATTTTAATGCACTCACAATGTAGATTTAATGTGCAGGCATTATTAGCGTGCAGAGAGATGATGTAGTGTTTTCAGGTTAATGCTTCTGTCTTGCTTTGTTATATGTAAATGAGCCGGTGCTGATGCCAACAGGCTTTAGCTAATGACTGTCAGAATGCCAAAGAGGAAAGCTTTAGTTTAGTGAGTGAAGCCTACAATCTAGCTATTATGGCAACAATAACAGTCTCTTTCTCTCCCTCTCTGTCTCTGCTCTCAATACAATTACTTGAACATGATAAACAATAGCACCATAATCATCAGTATTTACAACGGTGCAAACCAGGATGAGCACTGAGGGCATCTGCTCTTAATCTAGAGTTTGTATCTTTTGTGAGCTTGTGAAGTCACCAATTGCTTTCTGTTTTTTGGGGGGTTTTTTTTACATTAATGAAAAACTGAAATGGAAATGCAGCACATTATAAGAAGTGTCCAATTTCAAGTCTTGTCACAGGGGAAAAATGGTTATTTGCACTTGACTTTTAATTTACTATCCTTGGCATCTCTAAGGGGAAGCGACAATAGCTACTGTTTACATATGAACCGTACAACAGATACCAGCCCCTGCTCTGGTTCAACTGATTCTACATTGTTCATTTCCCAGACATTTGCTGCATCTTGTTGTTTTCATATCAATCACCAAGTTAGAGTATATTATCATGAGGCTCTGACAAGCACCAAGTCTCTAACTCTATCAACTATGAACTAATGAGGCTAGTATTGCCCAATTTGCTTCAGCAGTATTAGTGGGCTATTATACTCCCATCTGATCATCACTAATAAAACACAGCAAATTACAGCTGGGATCCTCCTCCACCTATTATGCTAGCCATGCTTCTGACTCAGTTTGTTTAATCAGTTCCTCTCTGTTCGACCAAAATAACTTAAAAGAACACTGACCCTGAGCATGCGTCCGTTTGTCTGAAATCCGTTTCTGTCCAAATTGCAAATATATGGAATTTGTTCCCTATACGGACACAGTGGAGTAATAAAAGCAGATATAGCACAAAAATGTCTCTTTTTTTTTGCAGTGCAGTAGTATAGTAGTTAGCTCTGTCATCTCACAGCAAGAAGAGCCTGAGTTTGAGTCCACCAGATGGCTGTGGCCTTTCTGTGTGGACTTCGTACGGTCTCTCTGTGCCTGCGTGGATTCACTGTTTCCTCTCACAGTCCAAAGACATGTTAGGTGAAGTGGGGATTCTCTTTTGTAGTATTTTAAAATTGTGGGTAAGAAGAACATGTCAGTAAAAGGCAAATTGCACTTGCACTTAGCTAATAAGATTCTAGGCCATAAAGAGCTTTCAGTGTTGACAACTGCTTAGTAAGTAAAGTGGCTACTGGCCGTCCTGAAAGTCGCTAGAAGTCGCTAAATGGTCATCACCTCATTTGCACGATTGGCCATTTGCATGTAATTGTAATGGCATTTTAAGAGAGAGGAATATTGTCATGGGAGAGACAAAAAGTTAGTTAAACAACCTAAATATGTTTAGAACAACTTTCTTCTGTTGATTCTTGTTTTTGTTTTTTTTTTAATTAATTTTGCCACTGAAATAGGCCATCACTTCCACCACCATGCTTCACAGTGGAGATGGTGTGTTTGTGGTGATGTGCAGTCTTTGGTGTTTGATTGCTATAAAGTTAAATTTTTGTCTCATCAGACCAAAGAACCTTCTTCCAGTGGAGCTTGGAGTCTCCCACATGCCTTTGGGTGAATTCCCGGGTAGATTTCATATGAGCTTTTCTCAACAGTGGCTTTCTCTTTGCCACTCTCCCATACAGCTACGACTGGTGAAGAACCTGGGCAACAGTTGTTGTATGTACATTCTCTCCTGTCTGAGCCACTAAAGCTTTTAACTCCTTCAGAGTGGTCGTGGGTGTCTTGGTAGCCTCCCTCACCAGTCTTCTTCTTTCCCGGTCACTCAGTTTGTAAGGCTGGTGAGCTCTAGGCAGATTTAGACAAGTGCCATACTCCTTCCATTTCTTAATGATGGATTTGACTGAACTCTGTGGGATGTCCAGTGAGTTGGAAATCTTTTTGTAGCACCTCCTGACTTACAATTTTCAATTATCTTTTCTCTGAGTTGCTTAGAGTGTTCTTTTGTCATCATGTTGCAATTGCAGCAGGAATACTGATGAATCAGAAACTGGACCTCCCAGACACAGGCGTTTTTATACTACAGTCTTTTGACACATTATCAGCTGCACTCAGGTGATCTCCATTTCACTAACTGTGACACTGCTGGAATCAACCAGCTGGACCTCTATTGAATTAGGTCAGTCCCTTTAAAGGGGGTGAATATAGATGCAAACATTCATTTTACTTTATATATTTTGAATTAATTGACATGAGTTTATGAAACTGTTTTCACTTTGACATGACAGAAGCTTTTTTGTAAATTCTTGTCAAAAAAGCCAATTTATATTGACTATGATTTCATTTATTAAATCAATAAAAGGGTGAAACATCCGAGGGGGGGGTGAATACTTTTTATAGGCATTGTATGTTTAAATTCTACACTGAACTAAAGTTCATAATTATCCTATAAACGTTACACTGAAAGCAGCAATAAAAAATACATATTCTAACATTTTTACAGATATAGGACCACTGTGGTTCCTCTCAAAAACCTTGAACTGGTAAAGAAAGTTATAAAAGCCATGAAAAATGATGCCATTTATAGGAAAAATTGTGGCACCTATGCATAATTGTTACACTGCCAGCATGTAAATCCCAGTACTGTATTGTGTTCTGCACTGGTGTTGCTTTTCTTTACAGAAAAGTGATTTTTGTAATGTTCAGATGCTTTATTAAACAAAGGCGTTTACATTAATTTGGTCTCAAGAATCATGCAATTTTGCTGGCATTGGTACAGATCACTAGTTTCCATCTGTTTCCACTACACACACTTGCAGTTTTTTTTGATATGCCATGAAGATTTACTCTAATATTTAACTTTTCAGGTTTTAGTTTTCCACTCACGGAATTTATGTGCAAACTGAAAATGCATATAGAGGCAAGTGGATGGAGAAACACTTAGTGCGAAGCAAAGAATCTCCCATGCTGTAAAAAAAAAACAATATATGAGTGGTTGTATAATCTATGAGGTCGCAATGGTAAGATGGGCAGGATTTGGCCCAGCAGGTTTGGCCAATTATCAGAAAGAGAATTAAAGAAGCTTAGTGAGGCTGTCTGTTGTTGACTGTCTCACAGAAATCTAGAAGGCTACAAGGTACCAGAACACAAGCACAGAAAAGCACCATCACACAGCAGAGTAAAAAAGGAGACGTGCACCTCCTGCCTGCTCTTGTCAGTCTGGGAGGACGGCGAGGCGGTGGTAGGAGCAGCTTCAGACGACTTCTGCTGGAAGACAGAGAATTTCAGACACAGGGTTAGACATGGAGGAGAGGAGAAGAAAAAAATGACAGACAAGAAGAACAAGGAGAGCTGAGTATGGAGAGAGAGCATGACAGTGAGGCAGAGACAGAAGTGACTTAATTAGAGGGAATGAAGGAGGATTTTCTCCGCTACAGTAGAATGCTCCTCGCTTCAGTAGACCCGGCAAACCAAGGTTATATTCAGCCTCACAGCTGCACGGGATGAATGGTGTCTAAATAGGGTCTCACATACCCACACAGTTATTAAGAGTAGGGATGGCCTCTATTAACCTGCCGTTGACCTTCGAGATGGACCAAGAGCAAGGCTTGAATTGAACTCTATAGTGCACAACTACAATAGCCGGTGGTTTTCACAAGCCATTTTTCCCCATTTTCTCCTATCTATCAAAGTGTTGTGTAGAGTGGGAAACAGCTATCAGACAGCACGACAGAAATCAAATTCTCCTCTGACCTCACAACTGTGGAAAAGGTAAAAGTTACCTTGTGTTGTCTACTGCTAGATGTCCCACGTGATTACTTCATGAGCAACATATTTGGAGTTCATTCTCCAGGCTTTAAAGGAAATGAAAATCTATTTTCTCAATATGACTCTTGTTCAGAGATTAATGACAGGTTTTGTGATTTCACCTGACAGAGCTCCGTGCCTGCTACTCTTCGCTGATTCAAAGTAGGCCAAGCTTAAGTAGTTCTGCTCAAGTTTTCTGAAGGTACCTAAGGGTGTCATTCAAGCTTCATCTTTGATTAATGTTCATTTACAGTAGTTATGAGAATTCAATGATAATTGAAAAAAAAAAAACTTAAGGTTTAAAGGCAAATTTCTAGGAACTTTGATGCTGCATTTTTTTTTCATAATTTTGATGGTGTTTTGGGCCACTTGGGAGCAGCACAAAAAGATCTAAACTTAGTATGATTCAAGGGTTAGCAAACAGTAGCATGATTACACATACACATAAGATGTGTACCCATGTTAAGGTGTCCAACTAAGGATCCTGGCCTCTTTCTATATAAAATGCCAGACTTTTACATTGCTTTTTTGATGTTCACGACATGGTCTGTGGGTTTTATGGTTGTTTGACTGAGTTTTGTTAGTTTCCAAGGTGTTTAGCTTTCCTTTTCTCTTTTTCATCATGTACCTAGGTTCTCGTTTCTTGTAGTTTTGGTTTTAGTTCTTTTATTCTAGCTTCCCCTGTGTTTTTTGAACATGTTATCTTTGAGTCTTTGCATTTATGTTCTTTGTGCAGTTTCTGTTTACTGTTGCTGTCCTGGGTTTGGTATTCGCAGTGCTGTTCATTGTTTTCTTAATTTCTTAGTTCTCACTAACAGTGTATTGGTTCCCTTTATGTTCCTCTGTGTCATTCTGCTGTGTTCTTGTCCTCTGTCAAGTTCAGTCTTGAACCTATGTTTCTCACTTCCTGTTCTACTTTGATGCCAGTTGTTTTATATGTATTGTATTCAGTTTTGCTTACTGCCCTTGCTTGTTACCACCTGTGCTCCTCTCCCTCCTGTTGCTCGTGTGTCATTATTCTGTGTGTATTTATACCCCTGTCACTCTTTAGTTCATTGTTGAGTTGTTAGTCTTATGTTCCAGAAGTCAATGTGTGTTCCTGTTCCTTGTGTTTTCTTGCCTGGTTTGTTCTTTATGGACTGTACAGTTTTTTAAAACTTGCCTTTTGTTTTCCTTCACCCCTTGTCCTGGGGTCCTGCATTTGGGTCCTCTGTCAACATGCAACTTATGACAGTTTCACTGAGAAAAACTCCCTAAAGATAGCAACAGGAAAGTATGTTCCACAGGTGAGAAGTTGTTATTAAGATATTTCAGGGTCTTCTTTGAGATTTGATATAGATATTAAATGGCTGATTTAAAAAAAAAAAATCAAATATGGGAAGAAATGTGTGAGCTATTAAAATCGAAGGATCCAAGGAAACTCTTCTGGTTTTTACACCTTAAAATTTAGCTCACTTGATAGAGAACAACATCATACACTCACCGGTCACTTCTTTAGGTACACCAGTTCAACTGCTCTTTAATACAAATATCTAATCTGCCACATGGCAGCAACTCAATGCATTTAGGCATCTAGATATAGTCAAGGAGACCTGCTGAAGTTCAAACAAGCATCATAATGGGGAAGAAAAGTGACTGAAGTGACTCTGAATGTGATATGGTTTTTGGTGCCAGACAGGCTGGTCTGGGTATTTAATGAAATGATCATCTGATTTATAGAGAATGGTCCAAAAAGAGAGAATATCCAGTGAGTAGCAATTCTCAGGGTGAAAATGTCTTGTTGATACCAGAGGTCAGAGGAGAATGGCCAGACACTTTGTTGAATCTATGCCATTAAGAATTAATATAGCTCTGAAGGCAATAGGGGTCCAAGCTGACGCCTGAAAGGTTTATCTAATGAAGCGGTCAGTGAATGTATATATATCAAGCAGTAGCAACATCCAGCTCTACTTATACATTGCATGTAATGAAATGTGGGTATCCCATGATACGCTTGCTGTCAGTGGTCTATTTGCTTCTGCATACTTGCAGTCCTTTAACATATATTCTATAGAGCAAGCTCTAATATTGTCTAATAGCTTTAGGATGCTAGCAGGATTATCCTTTAAAGCTACAGACACTGTGTAGGTTTCATTCATTCTGAACAATTTGCTAAACCTACTACTAATAATGAAGCCCTTTCCTATAAAAAGCTTATTTGATATTTCAAATCTGTTGGTTAATTTAAGTTTACTGTATCACAAAAACATGAATCATAGTCCCAAAACTGAGATCTGTAACAACCTGATCACTTTAGTGCAGGCTAAAAGCATGTCTAGCTGCACAGTGCACAGATCTTTGCCATATGTGAGATGTAAGGCTGCACAGTTTAATACACAGTTCTTCACAGCCAGAGACCATCATCGGTGCAACAAAGAACAGGTGGACATCGGAGAGAAAAACTGGAGGAGAAAGTCAACAAAGGCTCGATTCTATTATTACATCTGCATGCAAGACATATTGCTACTTTCGTGTTACTGGCACTTGAGAGTCTGAACCTTGTATTTTGTTTATTTGTGCTAGTAGAAAGCCTTGTAAATGCTTTCCTCAGCTTGGTGAACACAAAATCTATCACAAAAGGCAGGCCAGCGCCAAGGCATGAAGACACAATTTCTACAATAATTACTGCCATTTTCAATCTGTCTTCAAAATCCATACCAATCGAATTACATCAGCTGATTCATCACTGAACAGCCTAAAACTTTCCTGGCTATAATGAGACACGTCACTTAACAGATTTAACTAAACAGTTGTGATGCTACTTTGCTCTTGTCTTTATCTCTTCCTTCTTGTTTATTCTTTGCCATCTGGCTGTTCGCCGCCTTTCTACATGCACCATGGCTTCAGCTACATCCCTCAAGATTTGCGCCTCGTCTCCACTTACTGCCTCTCCACACAACAGCCGAACAGAGTAATTATTCCTAAAAGCAGCAAAAGTAATGAGGTCACAAAAGCACTAAAAATATATGTTTCTTTGCAGTCTGTTACGTGGGTGAAAACAACACTGAGTGCACTGACTGAGCTGTGTAAAGCAACAGTGAAGCATTTTACTAGATTTTCACCAGAATGACTATGAAAAAAAAAACTGTAAAGTGTCAGGGAGTGAAATTACTTTAATTAAACTCTCATGATAAAAAAAAAAAAAAAAAAAAAAAAATCTAATC
>VUQH01031850.1:0-17960 GCA_015106775.1 Etroplus canarensis
CTTTCCAGTATTTCCTCGTTCCACAACCAAGTCTCTTTGTCTTCTTTTCTCTGTCCAGAGGACACGCCAAATACCTTCTTGGCCGTTTCCCTCACCACCTCAGCTGCATTTTTCCAGTCATCTGGTAACTTTTAATTACCACACAGAGCCTGTCTCATCTCCTCCTTGAATTCTGCACAACATTCTTCCTTCTTTAACTTCCACCATTTAATCCTTGGCTCTACCTTTACTCGCTTCTTCTTTTTGCTTTCCAGAGTCATCTTACAGACCACCACCGGTGCTACTTAGCTAAATTCTCACCTGACACCACCTTTCAGTTTGCATGTCTTATATAACATATTGTCCACCTGTGTGCACCTTCCTGCGCTCTTATAGGTCATTCTGTGTTCCTCCCTCTTCTTGAAATATGTGTACATAACAGCTATTCCCTTCCTTCCTGCAAAATCCACTACCATCTGATCCTCCACATTCTTCTCTTTAACACAATACCTACCAACACCTCCTCAGCCCCTCTATTCCCTTCAACTACATGTCCACTGAATTCTGCTCCAGTCACAACTCTATCTCCTCTTGGGAATACTCTCTACTACTTCCTCCAACTTACTCCAGAATCCCTCTTTCACTTCTGACATCCAACTTGTGGGGTATTTGCATTTACAACATCTAGCATCACACCTGCAGTTTCCTGCTTCAGAGTCATAATTCTGTCTGAAATTCTCTTTGCCTCCAAAACACTTTGCATACTCTTCCTTCAAGACTACCCCTACTCCATTTCTCTTCCTATCTACATCATGGTAGAACAGTTTGAATCCACCTCTGATGCTCATTTTACCCTTGATTTATTTACAAATTTGTGTAGAAAAGATAAACTGTGATCACAGTTGCTGACATTGTAAAAGTCATATGCAACAAACCTCTATTTTCTCTATCCTTCAAAAGCACCTTATCCTACTGTCATGTGCATCCTCTAGGAGGTCATCATCCGGACCTGTCCCACCAGAGTTGGAGGACCATTATGATGAGCCCCCTTTACTGGAGCCTTTCTTACATGAGATCCCCCGCAAAGAGGAGGGCCAGGGGCATCCTCTGGGAGAGGACCTGTCACCCCACATGCTTCTGCCACCCGACCTGGAGGTATTGGAGAAAGCAGAGAGAAAAATGCTCAAGAAAAAGAGAAGGAATAAGCAGAAGAAACAGCACCACAGGCATTTTAACGACCTCTGGGTTCGGATAGAGGAGAGGTAAGAAGTCAGAAAGGGGGGTAAAGAGAAGAAGGTCTTGCTTCTCTTCAGATGTGTCATCAGTGACTTGAGATGAAAGACCACAGGTGAAATAAAAGAGTATAATAGTAAAATCAGAGAGGATGCCAGGGAATAATTCAGACTTGTCTATAGAACAAAACTGATACTTCCTGGTGTGGTGCTGCAGGCTTAGCCACCATATCACCTCACCATACACTTCACACAGTTCATACAAACTTCAGCACATATACCCTTGTGCTCTGCAGTATATGAGTCCTAACTAGTTCCAAGCTAGTGTAAGTGTCTTGGGCATAAAATAGCAACTTGAGAATTCCTACTAAGTATCTAGACTGGGTCTCACAGTAGCTCTAGGCAAGGATTCACAGGGCAACAACATAAGATCACCTTTCAGACAAAACAGGAATCTTCTACATAAGGTGTGGTCTGCCATGTGAAAATTTCTCTCAGTTTGTTGCACTGGCAAAACATGCCTTTTGTTATTGTGTGGGAAGCAATATGGTTAATAATACCCCCCATCCATCTGTCTCTACACTCACCTCCAGCTCAGAGCTGGAGAGCATCTCAGCAGGCATGAGCAAAAAGCTGCAGATGCGATCACAATGCCAACAGATATAAGTAGTCCAGTTGTATTCAGTCTCACCTTATGGAAATTTAGTTTCCAGTTTTATCAGTCTCTTGCAAATTTGCATTGTGGAACATTATTAGAGCCACTGAAAAAGAAGAGAAAGAGGAAAACATGACAGAAAATACTACATATTCTTATCATCTCTAAAGAGAAATGTAATTAACTGCACAGTCTGGGAAAAATGCTCTGAAACAGGTCACATAAATAAAAAACAAACCAAACTGCAGTATAAATATTTGAATATATTACCAAAATGCAATTCAGTTTCTTAGTCGAGGATACATCAGTTTGATTCTTTTCATCAAGCCCTCTCAGATTCTTATTTGAACCAGAGAGCATTTTTGTTTGACTATATATAATTAACATTATTCAGATGGAGGTCTGGACACAGGGACATTAATGCTACTGTTAACACATCTCACGTTCACATCTCTGAAATGTCTTGAAATCCCCAGTTTAGTTCTCTTAAGGATTTTTATTCTGTCTCTTCATGTGTTGGCATTACTTTTTTCATTTCTGCTTCCCTGTGGTTTAAATGTAAAGCTTTAAAGGGCTCAGTGATTGTTGCTATTTGATGTTCGATCACATTCCTTTCCTGTGTTTATATATTTTTTTCTCCATCAGTGCAAACTTGCAGATGAGGTGTTTTTGAATGTTAAGGTGGAAACCTGTCCAACATTTATCCTTGACTCAGATGCCAAGATAGCCAGCAGTTCTGCTGTGTATTAACCGTGTAAACAGATCTAATTAACTTGTGTTTTCTATATTGTTACATGACAATGCGTAGCATGAACCACAGGACCTGCACAATATCTTATGCATTGTTTTTAAGCACCGCCAACTTACACATTTTTCCCAAAGCCATGTGGAATGCAGTGAATGATGATATATAGATATATAAAGGTTGGAGGTGTTATAGTTTAATTTTTATCCTATTCATCTTCATTTGTGTTCATTATTTTTTAATTATGAGCATTTTGGGCATTTAAATACAATCTCAGTTTCAGAAAGGTTGGGATACTGTCTAAAATATAAACAAAAGCTATGCAGTGACGTGCAGATCTCATAAAACAAAATTGTATTCACAAATGAACATAGAACATAGAAAACATATTCCATGAAAAATACCAGCTCATCTTGAATTTGATGGCAGCAACACATCTAAAAAAGGTCCATGTTTGTCACTGTGTAGTATCCTCTCTTCTTTTAACAACAGTCCATAAACATGTGGGAACTGAGCAGACCAGCTGCTGGACCTTTGGGAGAGGAATGTTGTCCCATTTTTGTCTGATATAGGATTCCAGTTGCTCAACAGTCCTGGGTCTTCTTTGTCATATTTTACATGTCATGATGCACCAAATGGTGTCAATTTGTGAAAGGTCTGGACGATAGTCCAGCACCTGGACTTTTCTACCTCAAAGCCATGCTGTTATAACAGCTGCAGTATGTGGTTCAGCATTGTCTTGCTGAAATATGCAAGGCCTTTTTCTGAAAAGGCACTAAAACACTTAAAAACTGCCCTTTACTACTCACTGAAATACACTTAAACTCAAGTTTAAGTAGAAAAACTTCAGCTTTAATTTAAGTACGTGCTGTGATGTTAAAGAAAATATGGGTATTTGATAGTATTGTGGTTTTCAGATGTGGAAGTTGACAGTACCATATTCACCCCATACCTTCAGAAATGCAGGCCTTTGAAATGAGCCTTGATAACAAGCTGGATGGTCCTTCTCCCCTTTAGTCTGGAGGGTGTGGTGTCCATGATTTCTAAAAATAATTTCAAATTTCCATTTATCTGACCATAGAACAGTTTTTCTCTTTCCTTAGTCCATTTTAAATAACCTTTGGACCAGAAAAGATGGTAGCATTTTTGGATCATATTCAAATTTGGTTTCTTCCCCCTGGGATTAATGAAGGATTCTGATTTTGATTCTGATTTTTCACATGATAGAGCTTTAACCTGCTTTAATGGATGGCCCTGTGTTCACAGACAATGATTTCTGAAAGTATTCCTGAGCCCATGCAGTGATTTCTATAACCGAATGATACCTGTTTACAATGCAGTGTTGCCTGAGGAACTGAATATCACGAGCCTCCAATATTGGTTTTTAGCTATGTCCTTTTTTGAGACATGTTGCTGCCATCATATTCAAGATGAGCTAGTATTTTTTATGGAGTAGTAAAATGTCTCACTTTCAACATTTGATATCTTTTCTATGTTCTTTTGTGAATAAAACCTTGCTTTCCTAGATTTGCTAATCATTACATTGTGTTTATTCATATTTTATGCACCGTCCCAACCTTTATGAAATTTCACATTCTCAGGTTAAATTAATAGAAATAATTTGTTACAGGTAATGATTTATAAAAATTGACCTGTGCCACACTCTACCCATAACTATGTAGGAATTCTTACCCAGTATCTGTATTTCTCAATGTTCCTAATTAGTGATGGAAAGAAAAATCCAACCAAGTAGCGTCACTTCTCCATCGGAACAGAGGGGGTTTGTGAGCATTTGTGTACATTATGTCTGCAGAAATATTTTCTCTAATTCTGCAAGCCCCTGTACTTTGAACAGAAAGGAAACAGACTGTTTGTGTATGTATGTTACTAAGTGTACTCAGTGCACGTCCTTGTATATTTTAATGTCTGAAAAGGTGAGCAAGTAAGAGAAAGCAAGGGAGTCTTAAAAACAGAAGCAACTGCTGTCCCACAGGTCTTTGTTATGTTAGATGGATGGCCTCACAGTGATGTGTCACACCTGGTTTCCGTACACCTCTTCAGACCCTCAAACCTAAATAAACCATCTTCATAACTTCCTTCAAAACTTTCTCTGCTCATTTAAAAAAATGCTCCAACAGTTTGAAGAAGCTTTGGAAGTAAATCTATGTTTTAAATGATCTGCTGCCTGCCTGGTCTTACAAAATCTTACACATGGAAAAGTATTAAAAACTAAAAGCCTAGAGGTACAATCTGTGAGGCCTTAAGCTAGGACAAGCAACACATTCATTATATTGCCATCAAGCAGAGGTTAATTTAGAATTTGGAAATATTTGACTAAAGATTGTTTAATGTGTGAAGCAGATTCTGTTTGGCCCTGGGTAGGACTTTGGCACTCTGAAACAGCAAAAAATACATTCACTAAACATTGTTTCAGTCTATTTGGAAACTACTTTTTAGAGCTTGTCACTAGTGTCTACTGTAAGCACTGTTTTCCATTGCTTACTCTTCCACACAATATTTTGGCCATCTTATTTTTTCTGGCCCTGAACTCGTCCAACTATGTTGCTTCTTTAGCCAAGGGCATTACAGTTGGTCATACAAACCAAAGTTCATTTGTCCATTGTAATCCCCTTTGGCATTTGTCTACATGCTTGTCAGGCAAGGGAGGATATGGATGGCTAATATAAATTTGGGGCAAAGTGAAATAATGTTCGGATTGTTTTAAGTATCTTTTTTTTTGAATAAAATGGAAACTTGCCTGTGAGGTTTTGACCACCTCAATGCACTCAAAACCCCACAAACACCTCAGCTTGTGGATCTAACCTTAGAGCAGAGGAAACCATAATTTGGGGAGAGAAGGAAAAGTGAGAAAGGGCATAATAGCTTTCAGGTGGATTGGCAGTTGATTTACAGTCATGTGATGAGCAGTGATTTGCACGGCCAGAAATTCTGCAAGAGTACTTTTCCTTTGTAGCCTTCATCATCATTATTATTTCCATTGTTGACTTACTGCAGTCTGCATATTTTCTCTGGCAACTGTGAACAATGTGTGGATGGGGAGAGAGCCCCGTTTCCCAGCTTGATTATACCATGATTTCCCCTTTCAATCCCTAAGAATGGTACAGTGTAGATACAAAACAACATGCTTCTTGTTTAAAGAAAAAGTTAAGGAAAGGTCTGGAATTAATAAGATCCTACCCTGACTGTAGTAACTCCAGAACATAGGAGTGTTTTAGTTGAGCTCAGAAACTTATTGCCCACGATGTTTTCACTGTCAGTCATTTTAAAATTGCAGACCAGGAACCAGTGCATGTAGTAAACTTATATTCTATGTAGTGTAATACTTGCAATTTACCTGGTTTTAAAGCCCCTGATGATTTTTTCTGTTACAAAAAGAGTGAACAATTAATAATATAAGCAAAAATTAATGTCAGTGCTGTTAGGGTGGGTAAATCCTGTAAGCCAACAATCCATCAACTCTTATTTTAGTTTTATTAGCTCATTTGGCTGACAGACTGGTGATCTAATGCCATGCCGAGGCATCCTTCGTCCATCTGTCCATGATTAACAAAAGTCACTACTCCTCCTCCAGACTTGGTCAGAAATTAAACAAAATTACACAGACTGATCATATAATGGGCCTTCACTTCATAAAAATTGCTATCCCTCTAAGAGTATTGCTCAGATTTTTGTGAAACTTGCACACAACGATCATCTAATGGTTCTTCGCTCAAATTCTTCTCAGGGTCAAGGTTAAGGTCATATTTGTTGTTTTATAGGCACTTTACCATTTTCACAAGAATCACTTCTCCTAGGAGTATTGTTCTGGCTTATAATATTAACAAAAGGAGTGTTTGCATGCCATCTATGCAAAAATGCTGTCATTAGGTTTATTTATGTCTTAATCATGTCTTAAGTTAGGTTTAGGCCAGTCAAGAACTAGACCTGTTGTCCTGGATGGGACTGTTTCCTTGACTTCTCAGCAAATTTTAATTCTCATTATTTTGTGCGATACAGCCAAAGACAAGAGAGCTTTATTTCTCTATTTCACACACAGTAACCTGTGAACACAAATGAGCTACTAAATCACTGTTGCACTGTTTCAAAATATCTCAGCTATTCCCTTCTGTTTACCCAAGGGATTGCCACATTATAGGAATGCACATGGGTAAACTAGCTTAGCTTCTATACCAGATACCCCTCTTGACACAAGATGGTTGGCTTAAACCAGAGAGCATTCACATGCGAGGCAAATGTGTAAACCGCTACACTAAAGACACTCATTGATGAGCTGCTTCTAATGTTGCTAACTTCTGATTGACGCTCGCATCGTGTTGTATGTTAAAAACATTCAGCCCATTTCCTCAAACCAGTGGAAGGAATGCAGGCAAAAACAAATACAGGCTTGTCTCAATTATACCAGTAGAACTTATTTCAACACTGGCAGAAGATTTTGTGTTCATGCAGGACCCATCATTTAATTGATAAATTTATTTCATTTTTCCATTTTTATCCTTTTCTCATGTCTCTACAGTTCTGTGGTCCAGTCCCCGCCTCCCCCAATGGTTCGCATCATCAATGGTTACATCACAGTGCAGCCACCTGACAGAATCCACAGCCAGTACAACTACCATCATATACCTTCAGCAGCAACATCTTCCTCCCTTTCATCATCTTTGCTCATCTTCCTCTTCACACTGGTCAAAGTGATCTCACAGACATGGACTGTGGTCCTCTAGTAAAGTATTTGTTGGGACTCTCAACAAAACTTGTTTCAAATGAACTGATGGGTCTGATGCATGCAATTTCAGATCTGAAGGAGGCTGCAAATAGCATGGAGAAAGGAGGTAAAATCTTCTCTAGCTATCAGGTAACTGTTCACTCCATGGATTTTTGGCCAGATAAAGTTTGCATTGTTGGAACCTAATGGTAAATCATGTCAGCAGAGCTTATCTCCTATACACTGGGGGCTCGATGAGCATATGAGCTCATATAACTTGAGGTTTCATGAAACATAAAGGTTTGTGTTTCAGTTATATTACACACAGCAGGAGTGAGTACAGAGAACACAGTAGGAAAGAAAAGCGAATGTTCAGACAGAGGTAGTTTTATCTCAGATCTCAGAGTCGTTACACAGCACGTGAGCTCCTCGTTGGATTACACAGGGACAGTGGACACTTATTAACATTTAGTGCCTTAAAAAAATTGAGATCTCGCTGAAGGGACCATTCATTGAATGAAATATCATTAAAACCATCCATAAATATCAAACGTTTTCATCAACAGCAACTGGAAGCATATGTCCTTTGTGTATCTGTATAAGAGTTTGCACATGTGGACATGAACCAAACAGTCTATCAGCTCTTAAACCCTTTGGGCTTGCAAACTCAAGTGTTCGTCTTCAGACTTTAATTTATTCTTCCATTTTAGAAGAATTTGATTTGATTGCATACAAACCTGCTGTGGTGGAAAATTGTACATATTCTTTTTAATATTATAGATGTATTTTAGAATTATGAAAAATAAGATTATCAAAAGCAATGTTGTTTATATAAAAATATAAATAGATATGCAGTATATTTTGGAAAAAAAAATCAGGAACTAACCACCATAGCCCATGTCATATGTCTCACTGAAATTACATTTTCAAAGGGGGCAGATAATTGTATTGTACTTTAAGTATTAGTGCTATCACCTGCTTGCTGTATATGTTTGCTGAAAGAATGTATGTTGATGTGTGTGTCTCCATTTTACATAGCAGCCCCTTTTTTATTTATTTAACTATTGTAGTTTTGCTGTTAGCCATATGAAACATTCCCTATGGCTTTTATTTTTATGTATTTTTTTGTCACCACAATGCCAAAATGTCTTATTTTTCAATTGTTGTTTCAGTATAATTTCAAATGCATATTATGGCAATAATAATTGAGTTATTATTACATAAAGATGTCTACATGAACAGACCACATAGTGCTTTAGGACTTTCACATTTCATGTATGGCATGAGATAGCAACAATAAAACGTGTATCTGGATTAAAATTTGACTTTAATGCTCATTCTTTGCTGCAAAGGAAATCAGTGAAAGGTCAGATGTGTGCCATGAGATTAATATTTTATCATTTTTTAATGTATATTTGCAAGTGCAGACTTTTACAGCAGTGTAAATATTTTCATATTAGTAATACCTCAAAGGTGTTCCTCATCATGACAAACTCTAAACATTATTGGCAGACCATACATACATCTCCCTGGCTGACTATCTTTACTATCAAAAGAGTGATTTTTGAGTAATGTCGAGCCAAAAAAATCTGTACGAAACCAGAAAACACATTTGAGCCTTAAAGTGAAGGCTACAGAGCCCATTAAATGTAAATTTGTCTCTCAGCATTATTTCAATAAGGAGAGATCATTTTTAGAATTTTAACATGACTTGTTGAGGTAAAAAGTTTGACTGATAAATTGTTAGATGATTACACTCTGAAGCAGCATAGCAGAGAGGAGTCCAACAATGATTGGAATTAGGACAAGAGGTGGTGATAAAGCAGGTGGAGACTTGGACAAGGATCTGAGTGACCAGGACGAGGTGGAGATGGGGTGGAGGCGCATTGCACAATTGAGAGTCTGCAAGGTACAATGACAGAAGATCACTAAGATTTAAAGAGCACTGAACAGAGGCTGATTGGCTCGCAGAAGGCAGGCAAGAAAATGATTGGTTCAGCATAATGATGATAGAACTGAGTTTGACAGCTTGGGAAAGAGGAAGCGATGTAAAGCCCGAACACTCTGGAATGCAGGCAGATGAGCGAACACAGATCTTATTGAACTTATTCATAAACTCCATTAATATATTTAAATAATTAAAATCTTTTTGCACGTGTGATGACTGTTCGTGTATGATTATTTGGTACTTTAACCTTGCATTGTAATCACAGCAGTACAGTTTTGTGTTGCATTTAAAATTATAGCACGAATGCAATTAAAATTGTTTACTTTTTAAATTTTGGAGCCAGGAAAACACAGCATGCTTTGAAGGCCACTTTGAGACCCTCCTGTGTTTGTGAAAAAGTAATCAAATTAAAAAGAACCTACTGTAATAACTTTAATCTTTTTATACTTTTCAGCAAATGTAGGGTGCCTGTTGCAGAGTGTCCCTGTAGTGTAGTGGTTTACACACTTGCTGTGCAAGTAAAAGTTCCCTGGTTCAATTCCAGGTGGGGACACAAGTACCTCTCATCATAGAGGCTCTCGTCAGGAAGGGCATCTGGTGTAAAACCTCTGCCAAATTACCAATGTGGATTAATCTGCTGTGGCAACTCCCTGGGGAGAATATAAAGGAGCAGCAGAGTGTGCAGTTTTCAGTGTGCCTATTGTGGAAATGTTTCTCCATATGACTTAGTGCAGCTCAAGCTTTCTGGTGAGCCTCCAGTTTTGGTAAAGATGGGCAAGAAGCTGCATGTGGCTTTGGACCTACAGATTTGAGACGCTTGCTCTAAATCTTTAGCATCCTTTAAATAATATTTTGTTTTTACTGCCCACAGGCTTACTCTTTAATCCCATTATCATGTGCATAACCTTTGCTTACAACAGGCAAATGTTTTCAGTGAAAAAACTCACAGAAGCCTCTTCTATATGACCTGCACAGCAGCAGCAGCACAGTGAAAAAGCAGACAACTTGCCAGTGCACACAGAAGACCATTTAGCAGCTAAATTGTGCATATCTGTTTCTAATGAGTTTTTCGCCAAAGATGAATGAATATTGGACTTAACCATTCATCAGCTGGACACAAAAATTAGTCCAAATGAATGTTAAGGTTGCGTGCCCTGTGTCTGCTGGATATATATAAGCAACTGTTGGCTAACAGGTTCGTAATAACTCAGTACAGCATACGATCTACGTAACCTGAACAAAAGAGAGAGTGTGTGTACACACACGTACACATGCTGCCCTCCTGTTGGGTTCATGGCATGTTTATGTGATGTTAATGTGATAAGGCTGCTATTAGAAGTTGTTTGATGTGTGCATGTGGTCTGGCATAAACAAGACAGCTGCTGTGCTGGCAAATATCTTTCCTGCAAGACACAAACAGGAAACCAGAGCAAACGGATTCTTTAGATGTACAGGAAATGAGAGATAATTGATTTGTTACATCAACAGGAAAAACTGATTGAGTTGTTTGTGCTTTGATTTAGGAGTTGCGATGTGTTTGATGGGCTGAACAATATTAGGGCAGCGAATCCAGAAGATTTAATTTTCTGTGCTAAGGCAGGTAAGTTATTTGGAAAACAACTGTCAAGTATTTGATCGGCTTTGAAACATGGCCTATTCGTAAAGCTTAGATACTCATTTTTAGCCAGTTTTATAGTTAAAACAGCTAAAAAAGGAAAATGTAAGTCTCATCTGTAAGTAAGAAAATCATTACCCTGTAAGTGGTGTCAGCTAATAAATGCCTGTTGGTTTAGGGCTGCCTGCCCCAGCAGGGGAATTACTGCAAAAAGAATTCTTCAAGAACCCACTAATTTTATTATTGTATCTGAAAGTAATTATTTTTAAATATTGGTGTCAAAGTGCAATCAGACACTTGACCTGTGTGGGAGAGAGGCAGGAAAACTACAGTGACCATTATAAGCAAAGATCAGAATTCTCATTTATAAAATAGTGTGTTGAATCCACATTGGAAGTGTGTGTGAGCACAAAAGCCAAAAATGACATGTAAAAAAACCCAGATTTTAAAATTGGAAATGCACAATTGTAGACAGCTTTCCCTTTGTAACTCATGCAATCATGGTATACCCTGGGTTCTCATTTATAAACACGCACATAACAACGGAAAGAGAAGTAGGCCACTTCCTATACAAACATCGGAATTTATAAAGAAAAACATGACAGGAGAAGGAAAAAGAAAAGGAATGTCTAACCCAGGTGTATGAACATTTTGGAATGATGGGAACCTGTGGACGCAAATTTTGAGGAAAGTGAATTGAAGCCAGAATGTGGAAATTAAATGTGAGGAATCATATTATACCTCTGTGAATTCAGCAAAGTGAATAACCCATAGATATAAGCCAAATCAAATCTTTAGTTAAATTCCACTCAGTATTTTGATGTTTCCCCTTCAAATTCTCCATCTCAGGAGTGCAGATGAGAAGGTGGGCCTTCATGTTGCTGACACACACTGTGGTGCAGGAGGATGGCAGGATGTGGTAGGAAAGATTGGCTTGTCTTGCCTCAATATAAAGCATAAACGTACTGATTCTTTTTCATCACCTTAACAAAGAAAACTGTTTAAATCATCTGCACATTGGTTAAAATCTGATAACATCAAAGAATATTCGAGAATGTAAGAAAGGGATATCAACTGTTTTCAATAGCATCTTATAATACTGAGCATAAAGTTTGTTTTATCTTGTTAGCTTTCAGAATTAGAATCAGAATCAGTATACTTTATTAATCCTAGTGGGGGAAATTGCATTTCAGGTGGTTTCTGTGTAAAATTACAGAAGTGAATATGGCTGCTGTCAGGAGCACAGAGGCCACACTCTACCATATGAACCAGCACATCAAGACCTGCTGTACATATCCATTATGGAAATTTGTAGTTTGGAAACAAAGCCAGCGACAGCTCTACACTGCATATCTTCATTATGAGTTCACCATAAAAAAACTCAGTGTGTAACACAATCTTTTGGGAACACGACAGATCAGTCAGATTAATGTAAACATAAAAATAGTGCGATGGGCTGATTTTGAAGGGGGGCTGATTTATAAAGGGAACATTGTATGGCGGTGTACCTATTTGCATTTTATAAATCCTACATTTTTGCTCACTGCATTTTCCTCAAGTACAGTTTCGGTATGGATCATATCCACTGTTTTAGAAATGAGACTCCAGGCCTTTTGGGAAATATGCGTTGGACAGACAAATCAAAGAGCTGCTGGGCCACAGTAAAATTTTTGGCACAGACAAAGAAGAGAAAAGTCAGCAACTTTTACACGTGGTGGTGCAAATGTTATGCTTTGCAGTTGCTTTGCTGCCTCAGGGGACAGCTTGCAGTCACTGATTCAGCTGTGAATTTTGTATTGCATCGAAGAATGTTACACGATAAGATGAAGAAGCCCAAAAAGGGGAGGCTGAACCAACGGTTTACCTGAAGCACATTTGCAAATCCACCAAAGAATGGCTTAGAATGAAAATAAAATAATACAGTCAAAGCCTAGATTTGAATCTCACTGAAATGTTTTGAAAGGATTTGAAATAGGCTGATCATGCACAGAAACCCCCCCCCCCAAACATCTTGCAAATAAATGAATTTAACATGGAAAAGTGATCAAAATTTCAAGAGGTCATATCAGAGGCTGTTGTATAATTATACAAATGGTTACAAAATGTCAATTTAGCTTAAAGGGGTAATATTAATGTCTGAGGCTAAGGGTGTGCTTTCTTTTTCCAGAGACTGGTATTACATCTGTTTATACTTCTGCTCATTAGTGTCCTCCATACTGTAGTGGTTTACACATTTGCCTCACAACAGGGCGGAGACACAGGCCAAGCTTGACATAAACCAGTGTACCTATAGTGCCCGTCCCAAGCCTGGATAAATTAGAGAGCTGTGTCAGGAAGGGCACCCATTGTAGAATCTGTGCCAAATCACATGTGGATTCATCTGCTGTGGTGATCCCTTGGAGAATAAGTGAAAAGCTGAAAGTACCTCACACCTCTGATGATCAAATAACTGAACTTGCTTCTCCATGTGGCAATGTTTGAGTATATCACCTTTATCTGCATGTGCTGTTTTAAAAAAATTATTACATGTTCATTTTTCCAAAAGGTCGACAATAACAGAATGCAGGAACCATCACGCTGAACATATTTACCACTAGTGACATTTTGATATCTATTCTACAAACGATTTAGACCTACTTCTGACAGTTTCACTAATCAGTTCAGGTGATTAATCATTAGTCTTTTTGTTATTGTTTTCTTTCACTTAAACAAAATGAACCCCAGATTTTTGCCACTGACCTTGTGTGTGAATGCCCTGTGAAACACTGGTACCTTTCATGATGTGATGTGTGTTAAGAGAAATGTGGAGAGAAAAAGCAGACAGAATGTATAGCTAAAGTCATAACTGCAGTCACTGCAACAGCTCAAAAAAATTAACCTTACATCATATTGAAAACAGCATGTGACTTTAAGCGACATTTGTCTTTTGCTCCATGTAACACAAAACTTTAAAAACAGCAGACCTTGTAAGTCACTCAGTCATTCCATAAAAGAACAAACAAACAAAGGTGCAGGTCACTCCACTAATTGCCTCCTGTTGAGTGCTTTTGCTGACAGATGTTACAGCTCATTTACTATTAAAAACACTGTATAAAGAATGGTGTGAATTCCAGAAGTCAAACTAGAATAGCATAAGAGTGAACTAATGTCAAGACAAAATAAGACATTAAACTAAGATCAGGACCCACTAATACAAATTTTAAAAAGAAAATACTTCAATTTAAATTGAAACACTTTTCATTTCATTTTTAGTGCTCTTCTCACTTCCAAGTTTTAACCACGTTTCACAAGTAATGTTATCTTGCAAATTTTTTTTTGATGTTATTTGATAACAGGGGAGCCAAATTCCAGACTCAGACCCAAGAGTTCAGTGCCTCAAATTGTAATAGACATGAATTAGAATAGTATTTCAACTGGAATCACCTGAACCACCAGAAATTACAGTGCAATAGATACGCATGGAACAATTTGGCATATAATAGCCACATAAAATCGCACAAAGCATGCATGCAAAGCATTTGAGGAAGCTGTTCATTCAGATCTTTTTTTAGCATACAATTGTAAGCACATTTTATTTTTGCTCCAGTTACATGCTTATTTATCACTATAGGAAATAATGTACTCTTGCCAGGCATCAGTTCAGTACAACATAATCAAATAAGTAATAAGACTTAAAAAACACATCCCACACTGGACTGGAGCAGCAGTTGTCAGATTGGACAAACCTGTAAGAATTGAAAACAGAAGGTAATGCAGGAATTTGTTTCTGGAAGCCAGAAACCTAGAGGTAAAACCACAGACAACTTTAAATAATTTATTTTGACATAACATTTTCAAAAAATCTAGGATTTCCTGTTATTTACTGGCAGATGCCAGAATTACTAAAGTTCTCATTACAAATATCTGATCCCTTGTGGAAAGGAGATCTAACCTTGTGATTTCTGCATCTACCATAACACATGACAAAGATAATGGACTCTACATTAAAAAAAAAAAAACTGAATTCAGATTAATCCGAAATGATGACATTTTCCTCAAAACCAAGCAATGTAAAGATTCACTCACCGAGAAATGCTTCTATCTAAGCCAGTCTATTTGTAGATTTTTGACAGAAGGTCAAATCACTTTCCCATTGTTAAAACAAGCACTCTGTGTTTTTGTTTATCTGATATAGATCTGGTCAGTCCCTCACGCTCTTGCACAATTGAGTCTATGTTAGGTAGACCTGTCTGTGGCTATTATCACTGCATCTGTCTAAGAGCCACTGCAGTGTGTTAACTGAGACCCATGGTAATAAGTGCTATGTTGACTGAGTCCTCAGTATATATTTACATAGCAAATCTCTCTGTGGTTACATATGTTACGGGCATTGGTAAAAGCTTTGACCAATAGGAACTTATACCATAAATATACTATATTGGAAAACAGTCTTGGATTGACTACTGGTAAAATAGTAAATTGTGCATATTTTGTCTCTATTCCAGATTACCCTTTTCTCTCTCTTTGCCATCTTATATAGTCTGTGTAACATCAGCTCTTAAGGAAGAACAAAGGCTGTTTTTGTTAAATGCAGTTATGCATCACAAAGTAACCTTTGAGGAGTGGGGTTATTGCACATGCTATATCAATCAGTTTTTGGGTCCCCCAGTGGTTTGAGATGGACTGCAGGGTTTCATAATGCCTGTTTCCTCTGGGTGGAATTGCCTAGAAATGCCTCAAACTAATAAAACATATTAATCTTAGTAAGTTCAAGTATTATGTAACCACAATGGCTAATGCATATACAGGAAATTTTGAGCATTCATATTAGAAATTTGTGAATTTCTTTCTTTGCCCTTGCCTCTTTCCTTTCCTAAGTGGTGATCATAAAACTTTAAAAAATATTATGATTTTACCACAAAAAAAGATAAATCACAACTCATTTGAAAGGAGAATTCCTGTTGACATGTGAACACATCGTCCTGCAACATTGCTGCAGACACAGTTTAGACCAGAAGATAAAAAGTACATTTCTCAAATAGTAAATTTTACACAAAATATAACAGAATGAATAAAAGGTCTAAAGGCAATATCTTTATTTTTGGGGTAACTCTTTCTTATCATTGATTAAAGCAACATGACATAGTGACATCACCGATTGGATTGTGATGGGTTAGAGTGCTGAGTGATAAAGTATGTTGGTTTCTCAAGCGTGGACACTCTTGGTGATTAGTTGTATAGGAAGAAGCCTTAACAGGGTGGGAGACATTTAACGAGTAACAAAACAGCAGCTTTAAACTATGTGGTGTAAGAATTTCTAACATTCATATTTCTGTAAAAATACAACAAAGCTCAGATTTAAAATAACTCTTCTTTTTCTCTTGGTAAAAACAAACTATTTTCTACTTTTTTCAGTTCTTTAATTTATGTTATACACAACCGATAATTAGAAATTAGCAAAACAGCCATGTCATCCCCGTGCACCTAAAATCCATTTTTTCACTTCAGCTGGAGTATTAGAGCGAAACATTGTTTATGTCTCTCAGTGCCTCTCAGGATTTGGTGAGACTGTCAGCATATAAACAAATATAACATTTTTGTGCTGGCACTGCACCACAGGGTGTCAGTCAGCTTCAGCTTGGGTCAATGGATCCCATTCACAGAAGCAATTTTTCTGACGAGTGTTGTGGATAGAAGGAAGCCCACACTGGGAGCTATAACCTGGATTCATGATACATGCACATGTGCAGATACTATTACTCACAAAACCCAAGAACAAATACGGGTGATACCACCATTGTACGCATATAAGGTACTGTTACAGATACCTTTTGTCATCATACTGTATAATATGGCAACATTTATCACTTGTAAACCTGTAGTTCAGCATTTGTTGGGCCTGAACAGATTTAGCAGTTATCTATGCCATGTGCACTCATGGACTCCAAACTAGCGTGGTGGCTTTTCTGTTAAAAAGTCAGCTGGTCCCTCCTGTAGTCCAGCTTCACAGGGCTTAGGGGTAGTTTCTGAATATTACATATTCATGTTGCATATATCCAACAAACTGTATTCAGAAACCGGACCCATTTTTCGCTTAGAGGGTTCATAAAGTAAAACATAAAGCATTTTAAGGAAGAATATAGTCCCTGGTAGTGTAGTGGTTTTCACATTCGCCTTTGCAGCAAAAGGTCCCTGGTTTGATTCCAGGTGGGGACACAAGCCCCTCTCATCATGGAGGGTTGCGTTAGGAAGGACATCCGGCGTAAAACCTCTGCCAAATTACTGATGCGGATTAATGGCTGTGGCGACCCCTTGGTGGAGAATGCAAGGGAGCAGCAGAGGGTACATTCATAGAAGATTTAAAGTGTTTGTTACAGGCATGTCACTATGGGTTCTTAAGGGTTAGAAATATTGCTGAAACCACATGATGATTTCTGCTACAAAGTAGTGTTTACAAAGCAGTGCCACACAGTGAACCTTTTTAATATTATTTTGGATCTCTGACTTTCGACCTTAAATTTGTTGCAATTCAATGCTGGGTAAAGATTTGAGTTCATAATCTTTCGCAGAATGAAAGACTCTAAAAGACTGAGTCTTTCTGGGATGCTCTTTTTTATAACAAGCATAATCTAGTTAGTTATGAGAGGTTCCACCAGGGCTTATTTTCCTCTCCCTTCTTTAAGCAATACACAACTTCCCTGTCTTTTGTTGGCACTTTCCTAATTTGTGGAAAAAATAGTGATGGAATCAACTTTTAAAGATTCAAGATTCAAGAGCTTTTATTGTCATTTCAACCACATATAGCTGACTCAGAACAAAGTGAAATGATATAGCGTTTCTCCAGGACCTGGTGCAACATATAAACATATAGACATATGACAGGAGGGTTTTTTTCACAGTTTAAAATTTAAAATTTAAAATTTAAAAATAAATAAAGTGCAGCCTGTGCAACATAGTGCAATAGTTGCAAACAATGCAAAGAACAGCAAAACTTTTTCATCTAAACCAGATGAACATAGTGCAAAAACCAAAACTGTGCAAAACAGTACACAAGAAAGGCACAATGAGAAGACAACACAAGAACAAG
>VUQH01031851.1:0-18844 GCA_015106775.1 Etroplus canarensis
ACCCCAAGTGCAAAAAAAAAAAAAAATGTCTTTCCTCGACGACGAATCCGCGGACATGAGGCCGAGCGGTCAAACAAAGCTGGAGAGCTTCTTGTTCAGTAAGAGCCAGAGTCTGTCAGAGATGCTGTGTCGGTTCACACGTGGGTTTCTCCTGTGACGTTCCGACAGAGAAAAAAAAACATCTCCCTCTTTATTTTTCCTTTCTTTTTTAAAAACTTGAAAATCATATATTAAAATTCGGTTTTGCATTTTTATCCCAGGCTGCGAGCTGTCCTCTAAAGTACCTTTCTACACTTTCCAAGGAGATGAAGAGGAGGACCTGGAGCACTTGCTTGAGCTCAGAACAGTATGTACAGCAGTGGTACATTCATATTATCAGGGCTGTTTGGGGACACCAGATGTCCCTCTTTATGTGGGGCTGCACAGCATTCTTTATCCTTGTCCCCCTGTCCCACATCTTGAGACAGTGTCTCACATTTTGATCTACAGGGCATGCACTCTTCTGAAGTCTGGCTGTTTGAACAAAGCGTGAAAGGTGTTTTATTGTAGTCAAAGGCAGGTTAATCAATCTTTTTCTGTCAATGCAGTGTCCATCAGAGAAAGCTGCAAGTCACCAAATGTCAGAATTCTGTAAATATAATGGAAACTACCACAAAAAAAATAAGCCAAAGTTTATCCTGAAAAAATGAGTTTGGGGCTTTTTGCAAGAGTTACTTCTCAGTTTCACAAAAGGGAAAATATGGTGTGAAATGACAGAGTGTATGTGTTTGTCATAATTGGCAAGAAATTGCTAAAGTTGTCACGTATGCCGATCCATGGATGCGTCCCTGCTGCAACCCAGTTAACCTTCACTTAATTAAAGGAACAGAGAAAGAACGCAAAAGTAAAAATGGCTATGGCATGAGACTATAATAACAAACTTCAGCTTTATTTTGTTCTTTTTATATTAACTTAGCAAGGGAGTTTAAAAATTGAATTCAAACCAAATACATTTTTTTCTTTAAATGCTAAGAGCCAAAATATGTAACCTGCACACTTTATGGTGTTTTTAATTAAGTTGGATATTTGTAATTTGTTGCCAACAGTGAGGTTTAATGTTGTGATTGCTGCAGGTTTGCTTAGGTGAAGGTGCCAAGGAGGAGAGCAACGTGGTGGAGGTGACAGCCATGAACCACCAAGGAAAGACTATTTCAGTGCCCGTTGCCAACCTGCACAGCAAGTGTCTTCCTATGGTGCGTAAAATCTAGTAGATAAACTGCAGGCAGGCTGAAGTTTGATATTGTTTAACTTCCCACACATCTGTCCTCAGGTGAGTCTGGGAGAGTTCGAGCTGAAAGCCCCAGTGACCATCCGACTCAAGGCAGGCACAGGACCAGTTTGTGTCAGTGGACTACACCTTATTGGTAATATTTCATTTCCTTTGCAGTTTCACTTTAACACTAGTAGCAACTAGCTATGGCTCACTTACAATATGTCTTTGCTTATCAGACCTTTCATGTGATTTATAACAAAATAAGAAAAAGTTTTAGCTCATCAGGGACTAGTAACTCATGATTAATGGGGTACCTTACTTTGATGCCAAAACGAATTGAAGGAACATATCATGGGAACCATTTTTAATTTGAACTAAGTTGGATTTGATGGACAAAACTTTTTGAATACATCTACTTGGCCCTTAAGGAACTTAATCAAAGTAATGCTTAGCTGCAACTGCTATAGTCAGTAGGTTGATTCATTGTCCTGCACGATATAGACAAGTGGTATTATTGCAAAGTGGATACATTTAGGAACTGCAGTAACTCAGCCATGAAGTGCCAGACCATGTAACATTACAGAGCAGGGTTGTCGAGTGCTGAGGCACATAGTGCATAAAAGTCTTTGCTGAGTCATTAACTGCAGAGTTCCAAATCTCCTCTTTCATTAACATTAGCTCAAAAACTGTGTACTGGGAGTTTCATGGCATGGGTTTCCATAGCTGAGCAGCTGCACACAACTTTACATCACCAAGCACAATGCCATGCATTGGACAGAGTGATGTAAAGCATGCCACCACTGGACTCTGGGGCAGTGGAAAAGTGTTGTGAAGGGAAATCTTAATGATTTAACTTACCAAGATATTTTGGACAATTTTATGCTTCCAGTTTTGTGGGAACAGTTTGAGGAAGGCCCTTTTCTGTTCCAGCATGACTGTGCCCCAGTGAACAAAGCAAAGTCCATAAAAACATGATTGAATGAGTTTAATGTAGAAGAACTTGATTGGCTCGCACAGAGGCCTGCCCTCAGCCCTATCAAATACCACTGGGGTGAACTAGAACGGCGATTGCAGGCAACAATGTCTGACTTCACAAATTCTATTCTGAATGATGGACAAAAAGGCCCACAGCCTCCAAAATCTTGCAGAAAACCTTCCTAGAAGTGCAAAAATCAATCTATCCATCCCTCTCTTTACCTCTCTACCTAAAACACCATTGGCTGGAATGTCTGCATCAGGATTTTATAACGGCGGAACTTCCTGTATAGTGAAGCAGCTCCCCTTTGTAATATAAGAATAGCTGGACTGCAATCTCAGAAACTAGGCTTCTGAAATACTTTATTCAGGTTCTTTTGTATTTGACCCCACTAGATGAAAGGTTGAATATATCTTTAGGCTATAAAACTTTATAAATTCCTTTCCGAATGAAATCCATGATCTTTGACACTTGATTTGTGTTTCACTTTGAAGTTTGAAAAGTACATTAACTTATTTAAAAAATCTGTGCAGTGTATGCCTTTCTTTTACTCTTTCCACTGGTTCTAATTTGTCTGTGCATGAGGTCAACTGTGAGGGCAGATTCAATAAAGTGACCTTTCCGTTCCTTAAACAAAACATTTAGATGGTTGCAGTTTTTCGGTCTTTTCAGTATGAAACAAAATGATAGAACAATAAAGTCTCATACTTGCAGTTTACACTTTAACACTGGGATTTAGTTCAGCACTGAGTAAAAATTGTCTCCTGATCTTCTCAGCCTCGCAGGTTGAAGACTCCGATCTGTCTGAGGATGATGATGATGATGATGATGACGAGGAGGAGGAGGAAGAAGAGGAAGAGCTCCCTGCTGTTAAACCAGCCAAGAAGAAGCAGAAGCAGTAGGCGGAGAGGCTACTGATGGATTTTTGTAAAGGCTTACTCATCGATATGTTTTAAGAAATAACAATTTTTGTACCAGACGGACACATTTTACAAAGTTCCAACTTATTCCACACCAGCCATGTGAAATCTGTGTGTGGTGGCAGCTAAATATGCAGTCAGAGAAACCACGATGGGTTTTGATGTTCCCTCCTCTCCTCTCCTCAGTTTCTCACTGCGAGTGTCACATCAGTTTAATTCACTGGGGTTAATTCACTTGCTGAAGAACTGGTTTTGAAATCAAATGCTACCCACATTTTTATACTGTATACGATACAGTCACCACTAAGAGTGGTGGAAAAGGTGACTTTTACCACCAGCGGATCCCGATGTTGTTCAAAGATACTGTTCTTGTAAAAGTGAAAACATTGTTGTATGCTTGTCAGTCAGGGAAGAGAATGTATTCTGATTTCAACTGAATGGTGCAATCTGATGATACATACAGTATATTAAATGCTTATGGTTTATACAAGTGTCTCCCATTTCCAGCCAGTTGTGACATGAGAATGCTGTTTTTCTCTGATGTATCAGTCCTAAATGTGAAGATTTGTACCTCAAGTTAATGCAACCAGAAAACATTTTTTCCAAATAAATCAGCAATTTCAGCACAATATATAAAATTTAGTTTGTTTTTACATGGTCATAGTGCCTTCTTTGAAACACGTTTTTGCTAAAAAAAACCAAACTTTTTAGAATTTAGACAAATAGGCAACAGAGAGAAATACAAAACAGAACCATGAGCAAAAAGCTTGACAAGTTAATAAAGTTTACTTCTTCTAGCTGAAGTTAACCGTTGCCTGTGTGAAAGTATTGGCAAGGCTGTCCATAAACCACCATACAGTGGAGAGCTCGAGGTATTAATGGGGTGAGAATAAAAACAGGATATTTGAAGCTTTATGAAGGCAGATGTAGTGAGATGTACTCAGGTTCTGAATCAACTTCATGCACAGTAGAGCACTGTCTGCACTGTACAAACATCTTTGTGTAAAGACATCACCCATTTTCAGTAATACCCCTTTTACTCTGAATCCAGTTTGGATCAATGATGGCAGAAAACTAGAAATCTTTTTATAGTCATTGGTTTGGATATACACCTGATGAGAGCTTCCTCATCATATATAATGCACATTTGAATTACTTTACTGTATGATAACAGTTTATATGAAAGGCAGCAGTCAATATGCCAGTAAATATAGTCCATTCAAAAGCTGTTTGTCAGGTGCCATTTAAATCAGTAAACAAAGAGAAGACAGGAGGACACAGAGGAACGAAATGGGTGAAATGAAAAAAGAACCCTTGGTAAATTTGGCACAACAATTAATTGGCCATGCTTTGCACACTTGTTTAAGGCAAGCAGCAGCCTCTGAGGATGAAATATTAAGCCTAGTACTGCCAGCTATACAACCAGCTAGACAACTGGCAGTGAACGAAAACACCGGAAGTGATCAATATATAGATGACCTGCAGTACACGAAACTTATCTGGGACATTAATATATTGAGGTCCTGCAGTACTAGGGTTAAGCTAAGTTGAAAGTGCCAAAAACTGCAGCTCCTCAATGGCCACGTGTATGTCTGGTTCTAAAAGGGATTTGGTCATCATATACAGGATATAGACAAAAGCCAAACATCTTGGTCATTGAATTTAGTTGTTTCATTCTGTCCCATTGCCACAAATGTATAAAATCAAGCACATATCAATGCAGTCATGCATTTGTAAAAGAAAGGGTCATTCTATAAAGCTCACTGAGTTCCACCATGGTACTGTAATAGGATGCCACCATTGCAACAAGTTCATTTGTAACATTTCTTCCCTCGTAAATATTCCATGGTCAACAGTAAGTGGTATTATCACAAAATGGAAGCATTTAGGAAGCTCAGCCAAGTAGTAGCAGATCTTGTGAAGTTACAGAGTGGAGTTGCTGAGTGTTGAGTCAGTACCTGCGGAGTTCCAAACCTTCTTTGGCATTAACATCACCATAAAAACTGTGTGCTAGGAGCTTCTTGGCATAAGTTTCCCTGGATGAGCAGATGCATCCAAGCCTTACATCAGAATGCACAATGCCAAGTGTTCAATGTAGTGCTGTGAGCACACCACCACTGGACTCGGAAGCAGTGGAAATGTTGTGTGCACTGATAAATCACATTTCTTTACCTGGCAGTCTGATGGCCAAGTCTGGGTTTGGCAAATGCCAGGAGGACATTACGTACCTGACTGCACTGTGCCAGCTGTAAAGTTTGGTGGAGATGGAATAATGCTATAGGGTTGTTTTTCTGGGGTTGGCCTGGACTCCTTAGTTCACATGAACGGAAATCTTATTGCTTCAGCTTACCAAGGCATTTTGGACAGTTCTATGCTTGTGGGAACAGTTTCTTTTAGTCCTTTTTCTGTTCCAGCATGACTGTGCCCCAGTGAACAAAGCAAGGCCCATAAAGGCATGGTTGGATGAGTTTTTGTGTGGAACAACTTGACTGGCCTGCACAGAGCCTTGACCTCAACCCAATCAAACACCTCTGGGATGAACTAGAATGGAAATTGTGAGCCAGGCCCTCTTGTCTAACATCAGTATCTGACCTCACAAATACTCTTCTGGGTGAGTAGACAGGCACACTCCAAATTTTATAGAAAGCCTTTCCCAGAAGAGCTGGAAGTTACTGTAGCTGCAAAAGGGGGACCAATTCCAATTAATGCCTATGGATTTATAAAAAAGTTGTCATAAAAGCTCCTGTGGGTGAAATATGCAGGTGGCCTAATATTCAGGTTTATATAGTGCAACTTTAGAGCGTAAATGAACATGTTTTAGACTGGTGCAACAAATGGTTTTAGTCTCTAAACTGTACAGAAGGTGAATTTCTTTGTAATTCATCTGTTTCAGTTTTAAGGCTTAGCCTGCTCAACGTGCTAAGCAAATTGGGTGTGCACTAGGCGCTAATTTAAGTCACTAAAGTAGACCTCTTGAGCTTGTTGTCACTGGGATTAAAAGCAACAACCTTCTGTTTGAAAGGTTTTGACGTTACTACTGAACCATCCAGGTGTATGTTGCTACATAAAACTGTACAAAATTATGCAAAAAACCTACCACAACAAAAAGGAATGCATGATTTTTATTTGTCCCACTCTATTTGCTTTCCTACTTTTAGAATACAATAGTGAAAGAAAACTGACTTATAAACATCTCTCATATACAGGATGTTTCATGCTTAAAGTGAACTAGTTCCTAAACTTTTAATCAATGCAGAGGATCACCATGCCGGCTAGAAATTTAAATATTTAGTCCTGGGTGTTTCTTTAAGTTCTTGAATGAGTCCATTATCTTTTTGGCAACACTGGCAGCAGTTGGTTGATTTGGAAAATTATGAGACAAAACATCACTACACCCAGCACTTGGGAAAAGCATCTGTGCATATGGAGCAGCCTTTATTAGGTTGGAAAACAAACTACTATCCAAAGTTTTCCCAACTCCATATTTTCAGTTGATTCTGCTATCTATTCAGGAGCTTGATATTTTGAGTTAGTTTAGCTATTTAGTTTAGATATATTTAACTTTGATGCTCACAAAGATCCAGAGTTTAATTTGCACCTCTGCACAGTGATGAGCAGAATGAAAGAAGAAGGAAAAGTTGAGGGGGAGATTCCCAACAAGCAGAGAAAAGAATAAAAAAAGAGGCTAGCACCACCACAAGCCATGCTGCTATGGTGACACAAGAAATGAGCACTTGTGCAATGCCCTCGATGGAAGCTTTCTGTTCATTAGCTGCTCTGGATTTGAATGAGTGTATGTCACCTTACGCACCAGTACAGTGTAAAAACCCTTAAAGGCCGATGTGTCACATAGCAAATCAATGTGTAACAATCTTCCAACTAGTAATGTCACCTTCGCTGAAAGCAGGTGGTGCTGCTTCTTATTTTCCGACTCATAAACCACATCTAACTGGTCTGCGCTGAGTGGGAGTTTTGTGAACCTTTGCAACACTTTTATTGCTTATCAGGGTTTTATGGTCCAGCATCTGTGTGGTGTGTTAAATGCTCACTTTCAAGCAGAGGTTACTTCTGTGTCCAGAGCAGTGCTTTTGTCTGTAATATTATACTGATTAATACTAGTGGAAATGAACTATCAAACATAACACTGTACTTTTGTCAGGAGTTCCCCCTTTCATCTGACCTCTGTGTGGAAGTGTGTCTGTATCATCATTTTTTACTTTCTTACCACACACTATAACTGTATTTTTGATAATTCTAGGTCAAATCTGTTTCCAGAAATAATTCCAGAGAGTTGGTGCATACACTTTATGATCTGAATGCAACCTTTGCTTCATTGTTTGCTTTCCTTATTGAAAACACTATGTTTTTCTCTCTGCCATAAAAATTTTTGTGATGCAGAAAGAAATGAATTTTTCTATCTGAAAACATAATGGACTAATTAACTTCAGTACATTAAAAGATCTGTGGGAGTATTAGAGCTGAGCATACAGCACAGTCGTGGCCAAACATTTTGGTGGTGACACCGCTGCCAAAACTAAATTTTGATTTATTTACAAAAAAAAGTTTTTGAAACTTATGAAATACTTATGATTGTTCTTTACTTCATTGGAGAAATATGTAAAATATAATCTAAATAAAAACTGAACAGCAAAGTGTATGAAACACAAAATTTGTGCTACTGCCAAAGCTTTTGGCAATGACTGTACACAGATGACTGAGTCGTAATTTTATCATCAGTCACCAATGAGAGGAAAGTACCATGAAGTAAAGTGGGGATAGTAACTCCAAAAGAATCTAGCTTCATCTCTGCCAAAACTTAGCTCCTGGTTGATGCTGAGTCACTCACATCTTTCATTAGCTCATTAAATCACAGAAAAGCTCTTTGTATATGACTTGGTTCTCACTGGTGGGGCATAGCGCTACTGCAACTGTGGTGGGAATGAGCACGTAAAAATATGGACTTTAACTAATAAATATGATTTTCTGATATTACCATGCTGATTTTAATTTCACTAACATATTGTAGTGGTTTACACATACGCCTTGCAAGTGAAAAGTACTTGCTTCAAGTCCAGGTAGGGATACAAGCACTTGTGTTGAGAAGGGCATCTGGTGTAAAAACTGTGCCAAAATACCCATGGGAATTCATCTGCTTTGGTGAAATACAAGAGAGCAGCTGAAGGTGCTTTTCAGATTGGATCCATTTTTATTGTTACTGATTGATTTAAAAAGAACTGTGGGGTGTGACTCATGAACGTTCTGCTTCAGAAGTGGGATGTGCAAAAAAGAAGAGAAAAAAGAACCACTGGGATATGAAGAAATAAGGTGACGCAGGGGTGGGTTTGGTACTGATGACCAAGGTGGTTTGCTGCCATAACACCACTGCTTCTGTATGAAGGAGAACACTGTGTACATCATGATTATATCCCTGTAATCTGCAGCCTGGATTGCAGCTTTAGACCCTGCTGAAGGCCCTGGACAAACTATGAATGATGTGCATTCACCAGGGGCCATAGTTCAGCTGTGCAGGTGATGGTGGAGGTGACATTTGTCAGCCTGCAGCTGTTCAACAGTTCTCTGACCTGGTCCTGCATGGCACTGGAGCTTTAAGTCATCCTCAATGATGTAATTGAGCAGAAACTGAGATTCATCAGACCAGGCAATGAATTGTGAGTCTGCATCAATTATAGAGCTTTCTGTTCTTAGCTGAGAGGAGTGGCAACTTAAAAAAGAGATTCAAAAACTTTATTGTCATTCATTTACATTACAAGTAGGCATATGAACGAAATTTCTGTGTATTGGCTTGCATGATGATGGTGAAAAGTATGGCAAGTAAGAAATAAGAATAAATAAAATAAGAATAAAAATAACTATATATATATATATATATATATATATATAGATATATAGATATATATATATATGGCAGCCATCTGCCTCTACAGGTTTTTCTGCTTACCTTGGATGTAACATGTGGTTATTTGACTTACTTACATGTGGTTATTTGCCTTCCTATCTGCTTGAAGCAGTCTGGCCATTCTGCTCTGACCTCTGGCATCAACAAAGTCTTTTAACCTAGTGAACTACCGCTGACTGGATATTTCCTCTTTTTCAGACCCTGTAAACCCCAAAGATGGCTGTGCTGGAAAATCCAAGCAGATCAGGAGTTTCTGAAATGCTAACACCAGCCAGTCTGGCGCCAACAACCATGTCACATTCAAAGTCACTTAAATCAACCTTTTTGACCCATTCTGATGCTCAGTTTGAACTTCAGCAGGTCATCTTGACCATGTCTACATGCCTAAAAGTATTTAGATGCTGCCATGTGATTGATTCTTTAGACATCTACATTATCGAGTAGTTGAAAAGGTATCCCTAATGAAGTGGCAAGTGAATGTGATGATCCACATATACACCTGATGTCTTTTTTGGTAAATACTTGGCTGAAAGTTGGTCCTGTTTAGCATCAAAGTGACATCATCAGAAAGTAGCCTTCAGGCACACATGTTAATACATCTATGTAACTTATATATAATGCTTCTATTTGCAATAAATAAATGCTCACACATAACTTTAAAAAACATTAATTTAAGGTAGTTGAATATATTTCTTTAAAATGCAGAATAAAAGCAGAAAGGTGCAGGAAAATGGAAATAATCATGGATTCTTAATTCAAAATTTTGAATTGTGAGTAAAGCTACTTTGCTTCCACCTCTGACACTTAAATGTGTCACTATCATAGCCCAAAGTTACTATGGCAACAACTGACACTACTTTGTACTCTCTCTAATTAATCCAGCTGGTCTTCACAAATGATCTCTTAAATGTCCTAAAACCTTTATCTAAAATGCCTTTTATATCCATATATACAAACACTGAGTTTATCTGCACCTATACTTTCTGGTTTGCTTATTTCACTTGCATACATTGTTTTAATGTTGCCTGTTTGCCTTCAACTGAAACTTGACAGAGGGCTGGTTTATGTTTCAATGATTTCCCAGAGCAAAAATAGACCTGCAGATCAATAAACATTGGCCACGGATCTTTGTCTTTGATATTTGCACACTTTGTGTGTGTGCGTGTGAATATACTGCTATCCTGGATTAGAGTTTTGGCACAGATTTCAAAGGCCTTATCAGATGAAGGTTAGAATTTCTGCTTTGTTGGTGAATAGCTGCTCTGTATACACTATATTGTGTATGTTCATATTCTTTCCAGTGTTAATGAAAAGACTGTTAAAGCTGTGTGTGACTGATACATTTTCCCCTTACTACAGGTTAATACATAATGTATCCATGTCAGCCACCTGAACTGGAACTGGCAGGACGGTTATGCAGGCTGCAAGCTGTGCAAATGCATTGCTGACTATGTCAATAATATTCATCAAAGGCCTGAGTAACAGAGGAAAACTCCACCCTCAAATCTTACCCAGCTGTAAATTTTCACTAGATTTGTTTAGTTTTTGCACACTTCATTGTGTTGTGCATTTAATTTTGACATTTTTCCCATTAAGCTAAACTTAATACCCCATAATGACAAAGTAAAAATATGTCAGAATATTTTGTAAATTCGTTCAAAATCTCTTGCTGAAATCTCTCACTTACAAAAACATTTAAACCCTTTGCTGTGGTAATCCAAAATGTGGTCAGGTGCATCCTGTTTCCTTTAATTGTCTTTAAACTTGAGTGGAGTCCACCTATGGCAAAACAATTTACACCGCAAGTCATGAAAAAGCAACTGGAAATTGGTGAGGGACTGATCAGGGAAAGGTTCTACAGCTATTTTTAAGTTTTGAGGATTATTAGGAGAAACCTTAACCATACAACCACCAGGCCTCTTGTTAGAGCCAAACTAACTGGGATAACAGAGCAAATAGGTCATTGGTCAGCAATGTGACCAAGAACCCAAAACTCGCTTCAGCAATACTACAGGAGTTTTCTGCAGAGATGGGAGATCCCATTGGCGGGTTAACCATCACCAGACATCAGCCATTCTTAGTAAAAAGAAACATGGTACTCTGCTTGATCTTTGTCAAATCATATTCAAAGGATGTCTGAAACAAAAAGTGAGTGCTTTTGAGCAAACACCCACAACCATGTCTGTGGCTTAGCAGGCACAGCTGGTGATAAGATCTCGCTGTGGAGGGTCAGCAGGAAAAGAGAGACTGGTCAGAAATGAGGAAAAGAAGGTTTGCAGTTAAGTACAGGAAGATACCAACTCCACAGTACACACTACTTGAGAATGGGATTCACCTTTCAGGATGGCAGTGACCCAAAGCAAAGTGGATTTCTAACAAGTCTCAGACTGTAACTTAGCGGACCAGGCAAAATTCAGGCTTAAACCCTAAAGAACATTTGGGAAGACCTAAAGCTGGAAATTTGGAGATGCTTGTTATCCAGTTTGACAGAGCTTGATCAGCTCTGCCAGAGAAAATAAGATAAACTGCCCAAATCCATGTGTGGAAAGTGTTTGCTTACCCAAGAAGAGACAAAGCTGTAATTACTGCCAAAGGGGCATCTACAATGAACTGAATACTACTGATATGAATGGGATCAGTTTTTTAATCAATACGCATTTACAAACAATTCTAAAATGTGTAGTTTCCTGTAGACTGATGACAATTTCTCTCTCTTTTGGCTCCGGCTGTGATGCAAATGTTGCAGTTATTACTGGCATCAGAGGTTGCAAACATTAGTCACAGCATCAAGACCATATCAAATAGAAATACAGTCTATACTCAGAATTAATAATAAATGTTGGGAAAGAAAAAGAGAACCAGTTCCTGCCTTAACTTCAACAGTATCTGCCACTGGCAAAGCACACAAACAACAGCTGCACAGTTTTCTGCACATTAAACACACATACTACAGGCTCATGTCCTGCTGCAGGCAGAGGCGTGTTGCATTCATACATATACAGCCCTAACACACCTGCCACAACAGAGCACAGCTGTCATTGCATCACCCGTTACCCTATACGTGACCTCACTGAGCACACACATAAGCCTAATTATGCACATACGATGCAACACACTAACCGCCTGATTGCGTGGTGACACCTGAGCACACATTCACTTATAAAACAGGAATCAACACGCACAAAGCCTGCACACAAGGCAACACCAACCAAGCACAAGCAAAATATACACTTTTCTTCAAGCCTAATATTTGAACCTATACTTGGGAGAGTGACAATACAATGCATGAGGAAGGTGATTCAAACTAATTTGAAAAAGAAAGAAAATTGAAATGTAAAACAGTACATGCAAATCCCAGAGACTTTTTGTCTGTAAAATGGAATACAGAGCTATAAATAAAATTATATGGATGAAATTAATGGTATGGCCTCCTTTGGAACATCTGCAGCATGTTTTATTAATAACACACACACACACACACACACACACACAGAAGGGACAGCGAACAAGGGGAATGCTAACTGGCTTACACACAAACACACACGCACAATGTCAGGCTGCCACACTGTAACTAAACCTCAGCTCCCCCTACTCCTCACCCTTGTGTATTTGCTCCAAAAGGGGACAGAGTTTTCATGGGAGTGAAAGAAAATTTTAAAGAAAAAGCTGAAAGCCTACTGAACTAGAGAAATGGGAAAAAGAGACAGGAGTGAGCAACCTTTAATAAGCCATAAATAAGTGATGTACCTCACTTGTTATGCCAGTCTAACCATTTCCCCTCTCCTCCCTCTCACCCCCGACTCTGCCCCCCAGCTCGCTCCAGATACCTCGCCATCTCATCGAGGGGGAGGGGGAGAAAAACAATGAAAGGAATATGAGTGACACATAAGTAAGATGACTATACTGTCCCAGCCCTCATTAAAACTCTGCGCTTATATCATCCACCACTCTTAACCCTCCTCTCCTCCACCTCCTCCACATCCTCCTCCTGGCAAATGATACCCAGCAGAGGAAGAGAGAGAGAAAAGGGGAGGGAGGTGCTGCTCATCAGTTATTCCTGTACTCTGACCTAACTTGACAACCAGCTCCAATAACGAGACAAAGAGGGATGACACAGAGATTTTTGCCAGAGACCAGGATGTCGACAAGGAAGTGAACTGTCCTAAATTGGCAGATAATGGGCCTGCTGTGGGTCGCTCTGTAACCTCCTCCACTGTGCTCTGCTGTGAATACAGTAGATCTCAAGCATGTGGTCGTTCAGTGTCTTTTTTTCTTCCATTTTTCAAGTCCTGCTGGTCAGTGGAAGGGTTGGATGTACTGCTATAATGGCTTCTCTTTTTGTGTGTAACCCAGTGAGTCACACTGTAAAACCTCTTTACCCAAACAAATCACACAACGTACTTTTCAGAACAAACAGACTTCAAACTATAATAAGACACGATGTTTTAAAACAAATATGTCACCTGGATTAAAGCACATACCAGCATACCCACAAGATTACTTTAAAATCCATAAACTAGTGCTCAAAATACAACAAAAGGTAATTTAATAGGCTTGTTTATTTATTCAAAAGATTTTGGTTTATTCATAATCCTCTATAAAAAACTCATGAAAAATCTGAACCTGAAAAAAACAAACTTTGTAGTCCAGTGTTTTTCTAAAGCCACATGGACTTTGGAGTGCATGGAGAGGCTCCCTGCATGCTTTCAGCCGCAAACAGGAAATAATCAAGAGTTAGGAAATTGCAAGTACAATAAGAGTGTGTTAACAGTCTTTTTAGGCACTGGAGTCTCTGGAGTCCCCATGCCAGGACCCGTGAAGGATATGTCATTTATTTAGTTTGAATGGATTTAAGACTATATTATTCACATTAGCACTTCCAGTTGACATGAAAAAAAAAAAAATAGTACTGTTGCTGTGATTCAGGGAGTAAAAAGAGCTACCAACATTAAGAGGGTATGTTTTCCCAGAATGGTATCAAATAAATGTCAACTAAATGTCATGAAGGTGTGTTGGAGACATAATCTGACATCATATCTCTGTATCAAAATAGAAAAGAGCAAAAAGCAATAATGGAACTCTTGATGCCAAATCTGATCTAATAAAGCAGAACAAATGCTGATTCAGGTATATTATTTGGTCCCATAATGCTTGGTTGAAGATTGGCCGTACAGCCCATAGAAGTCAGGGTGTCTGGCTGTCTGTGACGCTTCCATCAATCCTCTCATGGGAAAATGCTGTAGCGGCTGACTTGCAGGTAGAGGGGCATGTGGGGGAAACTCCTGAGAGGTCATGGAGGGGAAGGAGTCCGACGCTGGGTACGGAGGCCGGGCACAAGCGGCAGGGGCCCTGGAGCAGCAGCAATTATTCAAAGTACACATCAGTACTTTCCTCCCTTCATACATGGCCTGTTGTGAAGCGCCTCCAGTCGGGAAGTGGGAGGGTGGGAATATAGTTCCTGAGTGGTGGCTAGAGCTGGACCCTAGACCTACCATGTGATGGGCAGAAGTTTCAAGGAGCCGACTGTGGCTGGGACCAGTATGAGGATTCTGAGAGAGGACTTCCGAGGAATATACAGATGAAGCCCGGTGACCTTGGTCAGCAAGGAAGGGTTTTTTGCTACTGTAGAGCAAAGATGGGGCATTCTGGGAGCTGGAGTTTTCTGTGCTGTTTTCCAGGAAAGCCATGCTGTATTTCCTCTTCTGTACTCCTGAACTAGTCCCCAGCTGGGAGCCAGCAGAGCTGCTGTGTGACTGCACAATCTCCAGAACTGGCGCCTCATTGAACGGTTCTAAGAATGCCAAGCAGAGGTACAAAGAGATAAATGTTAATTCTGACCATAACATATCCCCCAAACCCTTATTTTTAGTTACCTCACTGTATATCTGTCCTACCTTCCAAGATTTTTCGCAAGTTCTTCTCTCTTGTTGACAGGTCAGATAGCAATTGATGTGAGCTGAGCTGGCCCACTCTGACTGGAGGAATGGTGCTACTAAGATGTGAGTTTGACCTGAAAAAATATATATATGCACACTGGTTTGCACAACTTGTATGACACACTCTGCACCTTGAGAATTATTTCATATAAAAGACATAAAAGATGCACAGTGGTTTGTGGACTCCTATTTTGAAGCAGTTTATGAAGTTTATACAAAGAAATGTGTCCTGGAAGACAGTATTTGATTGCTTGATTGATTGATTTTATCGCAATGATGGCAGATGATAATCAATGCACCTAAAGGTTGTATGAAAGCATCACTGGTTTGTCCAAAGAAATGAATAGCTTAGAATAAATACTTACCTGTCCATTAGCAGCTGATAAGGTTTTGTATTCTGAAAAAGCAAGATGCACAAGTCACTCACAGGCACCATCTGATTTCAAATGTCGACACTAACAGCTATTACAAGATGAACTAAAGAATATATAGGGATATGTTCTGATGTGGGCACAGAGCTTTCTGTGGTCTGTCTGTTACATGCATCAGTGTTAATTACACGTGTTTTTATGTCACAACACCTTTCCCAAAGGGATTATACAAGTTAATGTGCATAATAGGGAAATGGAAAAAAGAAGTGCAGATTTGTACCTTCATGAAGTTCAAACTGCCTGCTTTTCGGAAAAATGTTTGCACTGAGCTCAGGAGTTTTTCTGCTTCATGGCGTTTCTCATTGAGCTGCAGTACTTGCTGGCAGTTCTTCCTCACATACATGCTGTAGGTGCTCTCCAGCATCTGCATGGTTTCAGCCTGGTTTGCTTCTAGCAGCGCATGCATCCGTTGATACTGGGCTCTCGCACGCTCCTTCAGTTCAGACACTGCATCCTGTGGAGAAGGGACGTGTTGGAGATATGTTGACACACAAGCGCATTTACACACACACAGTGCAATTTTAAATTAAATGCATTTACTATTACAATTCAGCAGAAACAAGTCAAGACAAACAATTTTGTGCAATCTGAGCTCTTCTTCTTCAAAACTAAAGCAGGAAAGTCATTTGTTAAATACTTTTTCACTTTAATGCACTTGCCAGTCATAGCTAGAGTTACATTTACCTTTGATTTCCCAAGAGTGTGAAAAGGGAGAGTAATTTCATTACAGTAGGCAAAATTATAGCACAAACCTCCATGATGATGACATTCAGAACTGAATATGTGAAATGTGTAGGTTGTACGGTACCTTCATCAGTGTCTTGTCTGACTCCAGCTTGTTGATGTGCTCATCGATGTTCTGAACACGACCTTCCAGTCTGTCTTGCTGCCTCATTAGCATGGCCTGTGAAGAAATGACAGACAGGATGAATTAAGACAAACAAGATGTGCTGAAAATTAAAAACAATAAATACCCACACACTGAAACTGCCTAAGACTCATCAGACCTCGGCAAAGCGAACTGCTTTTCAAGAGACACTGAGACAACTTCCTTCACAATAAGCTGCCAGCAACGTGAACATGCATCAATTAGGAGAGCAGCAGCAAAGACTAACACAACTGCAAAAAGTCTTCTTTGAAAGTTTGATGGTGATCCTGCTACATCAAGTGAGCTTGATTGTTGGGGCCAGTTTACTTCCTTTGTTGATGCATAGGAGCCAAGGGCCAGCAAAAAGATCCAGTAAACATAATCCTTCCCCATTTACTGCAGTGGCTGGAAATCAATCGGCAGTCACAGAGTGACAGCTAACTAGAAACAGGGGTGGGCAGGTACACTTTTTAATGAACTGTTTCTGCATGGGAAAGGCAGCATGCCCAAATAAGAGAAAACCTGCTGTCATGGCAACAAAGCCTTGTGTATGTACTCATATGTGAAATCTAATGTGTACGTAGGGAGCAAAAAAAAAAAAAAAAAGCGGGGGTGTCTCACTACCCCCTCTGTGCTTTCTCATTTTGCCACATGCATTGCTCCCATTGTTTGCATTGGCCTGTGTGTCAGTGACAGATTGTCATGTCTGTGTGCACAGCGCCGAGGTCTGCTCTCTCCCTCCCAATGAGTGTGCACCCAAGAAAGGGAACGAGAGGAAAGGCGACGCTTGCACATGCCAAGAACGGGTAGAAAGAGAGTGAGAAAGACATACAAAAAGAGAGCGAAACCAAAAGAAAGAAAAAAGTTTGAACCAAAAAAGACAGATAGGAAGAATGAGGACATTCCTGTGGTCTCGAGTGAGCGAGTCTCAGGGTAGTCACATTGTGGTATCACAGCAACAGGCCTCTTCAGCTGCTTACAACACTCATGTTGTGTTGTCTAATGGACATCCACAGGCTGGCCAGTATAGTTTACCACAGTTAACACTTTCAAAAGTGCACAAAGTTTCTAAAAAGTAGCTGAAATACAAGAAGACTCTAAATGACCTAAAATACTAGCCAAAACAACTATAACAACTCATTATACTTGTTATCTAAGCTGTCCTTTTTAGTGAAGAAGACTAGTGACAGTTTGTCCACCTAGGAAAGAGCAGGGATATGTTTATCTCCCCTAACTCTTAAAGGAGCCAGGACTGGATTATATGACATGTATTTGTGCCTTCCATAGTGTAGTGGTTTACACATTCACCTCATATGTGAAAGGGTCCCAGTTTGGAACTGGGACGAGAAACAAGCCATGCCTTGGGGGGTGACAAGCCAGCGTACTCTTAGCGCTGGTCCCAGCGCAGTGATAAATGGGAAGGTTGCGTCAGGTAGGGTATCCAGTGTAAAATCAGAATCAAAATACTTTATTAATCCTAGAGGGGGAAATTGCACATCTGTGCCAAATCCCATATGCGGATTCATCCACGGTGGTGACCCCTTGGAGAAAAAGGGAGAAGCCAAAATACCATTTTGGACTGTCGACAAAGAATGCACTGTCATGGGAAAGACCCAAAAGTACAATTTAAACTGCTTAAGCAGCATAAACCATTTATTTTGGCTGACCACTTATGGACAGCAGAACAACTTATAAACACCACAATGAAATATTTCCACCATGCACTCATAATGAGTTAACATTATTAGCTCACACCAAGAGGGTCTTGGATTTGAACCTGGGGCAGGAACTTCTGTGTGGCGTTTACATGCTCTTCCTATGCCCACGCAGCTTTTCTGTGGAAGCTCCAATTGGGCACCCTAGGTTAATGCCGCCTATTTTGGCCCGGGACACTCTTGCAAAACATTGTAACTCCAGTTAAATAAGGGCTTAAAAAATAACCATCCACTTATGTATTCCAATTTTAGCTCTGTTTTAGTGTACTCTAACCACTATCTGTCTTCTATAAAGTTAAGTGCTCTTCACTGTCAGCTAATCTCTAACTTTCATATGACTAAGTGACTTTGCTATTTGATGCTGGGTACAAGTGTACAGCTGATTTATCAAAGCTGCCTACAGCTGTCTCCCACAGCTGCAAACGTCACAGAGAAGAGTGACCCAAATCAGTGAAGTCACTATAAAGCCGTAAAACCACATCAATTAACTGAGATATCCTCAAAACCTCAGCTGAACTGAAGGAACTGCTACTGACAGTCCTCTTTAGATGTGTTTCTACCAGTGATCCCTCTAACATTACACAGTGTTTCTGAGCTACTGTAGTTATTAAAAATATTGATCAGGATAGCTTTAAGTGCTTAGAAGAAAAACCCTGCATTTCCAGTAGTGTGCCCATGCATTAATTGCTGCATCACTGACACAGTGCTGACCCTGTTATTTAAAAGATGGTCCCACAAGTGAAATCAAGATCTTTATGAGCACAGCTTTATGGGCTGTGATACTGACACCTATACAGCGTGAGCACAAGAGATTTGGAAAAAAAAAAAA
>VUQH01031855.1:0-25671 GCA_015106775.1 Etroplus canarensis
ATGGTAAACCGTGTATTTTATAATGATTAATTTTTATGAAACTTAACAATGCTATGTGGTGAGATTTTGCAGCTTGTGGTTCTGATAAAGGACTCAGAAATGTTCTCTAAAACTTCACAGCGGTTTTTGACTTGATTCATTAATGGTCTTTATGAACATAACACTAGAATGGATTTGATTGTGAAAAACACAAATATTCCTAGTGCATTAATCACAGTTTGACACTGTTCAGGTGTCCTACTAAAAAATGGCAGCATTAGAGTGAGCCAAAATAAACCATAGCAGGCCCAAGAAACTGAAGAAGTGAAATGCAAACTAATAATTTCATTATTTCTGTCTGTTCTTTTCCACTGATATTGCAAAATGGGAAACAAAAGTCTATTTTCTTAGGACACATTTCTCAGTGGAGTATGTGAATCACTGTGAAATAAAGGAATCCAAAATTACTCATACATGATGCTCCTGTAAGTATAATTTCTTGAAAGTAGTACAATGGCTCGCAAGACTGATGTAGTCATGGCAAAAAATAGTAATAGATTTTCCTATCCTTCAGTAGAAGCTTCACTTTTAGCCATTGTGTGTTGCTCCCAAACCTTGCGTGCTTAGTCAGAAATGGAAGATTGCATGACATAAAACTTGATCTACTTTCTCACTCGTTTCTATTAGGCTATTTCTCTTGCTGTGTCCAGTTTCATGCCATTTTTTAAAGAATGATGCAAACCCTGTGTCTTCTCACTATGAATATTTAATGCAGCTTTCAGCCTGGAAACAGTGTGACAGGCCACTGCTGATTGGCTGATGGTGAGAGTAAAGAGAAACTCTGAGCCTGTAAAAAGGTCAGAGTTATTACTGTATATTTAAGACTTTACAGACATTTTTCATTACTCTGCATTTGATTAAGGTTTTGGGTTTGCATATATCAATTTTTTTTCTGTTTCTCTAATCCAAACAAACATATCTATTTCTCTGTTGCTGGAGAGAACATCATCTGTAAAAAAGTTATTTCAACCAGAGGGACTCATAACCTAAGTCAGAATCATAACAACTTCAGGAGACAAACTAAAAGCTGCTGAAAGGCTGAAGTGAGGAACATTTATCTCTATTAACAACTTTATGCTCCAGTCTGGCTGTTTCAAATGGGGCCATTCCTGAAGCGCTGTGTTTCAGAATGTTCCCTCTGCACTCCTGTGTTTAAGCCTTGGGCAGTTCACAGGAGTTATAATGGTTTAAGATATCCACCTTCAGTCCTGACACAATATGGCTCCTTGCAATTTTCTCTTTTCCTATTTTCCTTAAGAAAAATAGGACTCAAAAAAAGGGAGGCACATAGCCTTCTTTCCTCTCTTGCTCCTAGAAAGATCAGCAAGTAACAATCTCGCTGATCTTCTTTAACTTCAATATGGTTGGATGTCTGAGATCATATTGTGCAGATCTGCTCTGTTTTTACTGTCTTTGCTGATGTATCCAATATACAACAAAAACAGATACCGTTTTACCTCAAGAAACCTACGTTCTCTATGTGTGCCTTTATCTCCACCTAACACAAATGCAGTCTGTGTCCCCCACAGCAGAGTCATATCTTCCTTTCTATTTGAATATTTTCATTTCCTTTGATTCCACATTGAGTTTTGTTTTCCACAGGGGTGCTAAAGCTACTTCCTTATATTCAAGGTTGAGATGAGGCTGTGTTTTGTTTTTGCTTGAATGTTTATTTGTTCTCAGTGATGAAATATCCTTTGTGTTTCCAAACGCTTGGTCAGTTGCAATTTTCCCTTGTCTTTAAATGAATTGTGCCATGTCATTGCATCTATTGCAGTTCACAAGCTTCAGTTCTCCCCTTCTCCTTGAGTTTGTAGGGGCAACTTGGTATTGATGGTCACTACTTTTGCAAGCATGTGTAAACTCTACAGCTATTACACTTCTTCCACGGCATTAGAGCAGTCTCTGGGGAATTAGCGGTAATCTTGAAGAGCTTTTCAGTTTCCATTTTAAGGGCAGGTTATGAAGAAACCCTTTTCAATGGGCATGCAACTTCCTACTGATTTCCAAAGTGGTCCTCTGATCTGTTTTATCTTTAGAATATTCCCTCTGTGGATTAATGTGCTGGCAGCATCTATCAAGTTCCTTCGAATGACCTATAATAAACTGCTGCAGGACATAGTGTCACTGACACTATTCTCAAAGCATTCACAAATGCATGGCACTTGAATGGGTCTTTTTTGTCACAGAGGAAAGGCATTAGTGTTATAGTACTTTACTAACATTTGCATTCAAGATATTTCCATATTGAATCTGTGGGCTCTCTTTAGCTTTGTGATGCACTAAATGTTGCTTTCATGACATTTAAGTGACATAAGCTCAAGGGGGCATGAAGTGTAGTGTGATTTTTTTCCTTAGGCCTTGTCCTTTTTTTTGTTCCAAGTGCTCACATTTAATTTCCTTTTGTTTCTCTGAATGCTTTGCTGTGAATCTTTTTCATTATGAAAGCTTAACACATGTAGTCATGAGAGTCACAATTACTGCATCCAGCTGAAGCTGCTCCTTTCTTTTTTAGCCTTTCCTGTTCTTCTGGCAATTCACCATTAACTTTAATCATTTCGATGATCATTAATCCTGCCAAGTTGGGCTCTGCCTATAAGGTGTGAAGACGATGTATTAGAAACAGCAGACCATCCTCCATTAGCATAGTTTTGTGATATATTTGCTGTGCTTTTACAGCACATTTTACACACACTTTACAATCATCTTGTGTGACTGTGGACATGGCTTGTATTAGTGCCTGAGGTTCTGCAGGCGGAATTAACAAAATACATTCATTATGTTTTAATAAATAGTTGAGATAGATATCATCTGTCTATAAGTGAATTACATGTATGTAAAATATCATCTAGATCATCATGTACATTCAACAGGTAATATAGCAAACCTGTCAAAATATAAAAATTCACTCATTTTAACCATAAATTCCTTCACCACTTTTGACAGGCACCCTGTAGTTCCAAAGGCCTCTGTTATTTCTTTAGGGTGTTATTTGTTATTCATCTGCCATTACTGGTAAGGCTGACACACAGCTGGAGAGAAGAAGCAGATTCCTTAGGGATGAGAGGTCCTGCTGATGCTACTCTGTGTCAACATCATGAACCAGCTTGCTGCAGAGACACACAGCTCTGATGAGCAGAAAAGATTGGTGTCATCTGTCTTCATTTCTGGCCGACCTTAAATACCCAGATTTCCATTACTAGATATTCTCTTTTTAGTTTTACTGACAAATGAAAACAGACAAAACATTATTAAAGTTCTGAACGTAGCCACACAAAGTGCCCTCTTGCCGATATTGCTCTTAACATTAAAAAAAACCCCTCCAAAACACCAAGATGCCACTATAGAATTGACATACAGCTGGTGTTTTGACAGTACTTCAAATGTGAAATGTGTTACGTGAAAGTGAAAAACATTTCCACTTAGACAACAAAATCTGCTCTATGTAGTAATTAAATTAATGTATGTGTAGATACAAACACACAGTCATTCAATTAACCCATAAGAACCCAGGCCCATTTTTCCTTACAGGAAAATTATGGGGATATACAACAGACCAAGAGGCCCATACAGCTGTAAAAAATGTAAAGTGTTTGTTACATACATGCCACCATGGGTTCTTATGGGTTAATAACAGCTCTTTACTTTTTACCATTAGCTGTGTAGTTATTATGACTAACAGCTGGAACAAATGTTCAGGTTTCTAAAAATAAGAACTAGCATACAGTTGTTTTGCTTATCTTACATATAAATGTAAATACTGTATTTCTTAGTAAATAAATAATCTATCCACTTTTTAAAAACCCAAATCCTCTGTTTTGTGTGTCTGGACTATTCCCATCTCAGCCTTGTCCTTACCAAAAGGATTTGGAGTAATTGGTCACCCTCTGTTGGGCAAAATCCCTGAGCACTGTGCTTCTGGTCCAGAAAATTGTATGGCATTTACCACTCGAAATAAGTGAGTGGTTCTTTTTAATATTTATATCAGTTTATTTATTCGTGAGTTGTGGGGCATGAAAACTATCTGAGAATCAGGCCGTTTTGAGGTTATTGTAAAGGTACACTGATTATATCTACATCACAGTTAGTCAGTTTTCTTCCTTAATGTTTTTTGCATTCTTAGCAATTGCATTGTTAAATGCATATTTTTGTGACTTTTGTCATCTAATTAGTGTTCATAATATCTTCTATATATGAAATATCTAATACATTTCAGATCTAATGTGTGGGATTACAAGGCAGAAAACACAGAGGGATGTGCACCATACTGTTGCTTTCCTATTTAAATATTTTACTCTGACTCATAATGTTTCAGTATCAATTTTTTTCTTTTGTAATAGTTCTGAACTCCTGTGAAAACTACAGCAGATTATAGTTTTTATTCCCCTGTTCCCTGTTTCATCTAGTCATGTTTGTTATCCTGTACCTAATAAACATATACATGCCTTGAATGAAACAGGATGGGAGCTCAGTTTTGATGTTCTCAAAACATCACATGCTGCAGATATAGTTTTCACTGCAGAACAGTTGCAAGAGACTAAATGCCTGCGGCTACATCATCCAATTACCATTCTCCCTGTCTTCTCTCCTCCCTTCTGGTTCTGTCAGTTTCTCTCACCTCTTATTCATTTAAGACATAGTTAACTGGGGCAGTGTGTGTCCTGCCAAATGTATGGACAGCTTCACATATATGGTTTAAAAAATAAACTGTCATGCATGACTACTACCTAAAACACATAATTCAGGTTTATTTTATCAATGAAATAAATCTGCAATATATGTTAAAAAGTGTAATCAACACCTACTTTATGTCAGTGAACTGTTGTGTTTGCAGTAGCAAATGAGAGCAGTTGCAGAGTTGGCAAGGGGGAATGTTTGTGCTTGAGGCTTCCTGCATTCACATTATCCCAGTGTGTGTGTTTCAGGATATAAATAGAGTTGCTCCACCATCAGAAAGCAGTGCTATAGGGTAGATGCCAGTCATCGCCTCAATCTAGCCCAATCCACCTCAATCCACCCCCTGTGCTGCATGACCCCTGAGTGCCTGCACCTCTAGCATATGAGGATCAAAGTTATTTCAAAACCCAACAGATGAAATATCAAGCAGTATGCTTGACAGTACAGACACTATGGACAATTGGGTGCTATTAAAATGAGTATTACTCTGGGGTTTTGTGGGAGTAAGGGCTTTATCCATGTTTTCAAGCTTTAACACATCAGTCTTGCATAAACTTGCTACTAAAGCCAAAGTCAGGATTGCTTAAAAAAACCTTAAGACTCTCAATTGTGTAATACTGTCAGCATCAGAGCTGTTTTTCTCTTAATGCCTCAGGTAGTTTCCTGTACCATTATAATCAAGTTTAAAAAAACAAAAACAAAACAAGATTGAATAGCAATACTAATGACAAGAAACTGCTGGTAAATTTCAGTGAAGTGTGTAGAGATGGGCCTTCAGGGGATAGTTCTGTTCTTCCCCACTACATTCTTGACTGACAGCCTGGCTGCAGCATCTAACAATCGTATGCATGCATTTGTATGTGGCTATGAATTAATAACAAAAAAAGGTGACAATGGGTAAAGCATCAGAAGGTGTGATAGCTAAAAGTGGATTTGTACTTTAGCTGGCTGCATGCCAACGATGGAAGGCATTTTTTTGGAGTCTCTGGAGTCTGGAGCAAATCCTCATTTAGCTGTAAGCGCAGACCTTATTTGTGCATGCAGAATCTTTCACTACTTATTATTCAGCACTGTTTTCTATGTGTTAGTAGTTACATGTCATCTGTATTTGACAGGCATTATTTGATAGGGGAGGTGGGGGTTTGATCATTGTCACACTAGTTCTACACATCCCAGCTTGCGCCACCTGCTGCAAAGAGAAGTAAGAGCAGCAAATTATTACAAACCTAAGATAAATCAAGATTTTTTATATTTATAACTGTTGAATAGAGTTTTTTGATGAAGATTGCAGATTTTTTGTACAAAGAGAAATGTTTGAGTTTTATTGTGACTACTGACCACTGTAGCATGTTAGTGTTTCACATTATGTACTGTAAGCCTGATTTAAAATGACTATTTGAAGAGCTAAAATGAAATGAAGTTGGGCAGTCAGTTGTATCTAGCTTTGTACTGATGCTGAATATGGATTTACACTATCAGCACAAAGACATAAAGCTCTTTACAATTTCTGTTTGAACACAGGTAATTGCCTTCTCACAATTTGCTTCCAATAAATATTTGCTGCGAGGAAGCATTTGAGCTGCTTTCCTCCCATCTTTATTCAGGTAGTCAATAACAGCTCTGTGGCGCCTGCAGTGAGAGGTGCCTGCATGTCAAATTTAGTTACATTTCCGTTCGACACAAATCTTCTCACAGCTGTTTAATAAAACAAAAGCATTGCACAATTAAATTGACTTTCCTTAGAGAGACATGTACCACCTGGAGCTCTAAAAAACAATACAATCTGTAGTGCTAGGATGGATGATAAGTCTGGAAGCTGTCACAAAATTGCATCACATCTGGATACAAAACAAAATATTTCAGGATTAGTGTTAAGTTTGAAGAATAGATTTCTTTGTATCAGAAATTATTTGGTCATGAAAATTCAAAATCTAAGGCTCTCAATGTAAGTTAGTGTCTTTCAACAGCTAACAATGTCCTCTCTCCAGTGAAGTGCCCCATGAGCCTGCCAGTTGTTTTCGTGCTGAAATGAGAAATCCTTCCAGACTAATTACTTGCTGCTGATATCTGAGTCTCTTGTTCACCTTCTGCTTGAATGACTGTTGTGTTGAGATAGAGACAAAGATGTGCTGAACATTTTAAATTCAGGGACTGAAGGCCAGAATGGTGCATTTAAATACCAGTATTGCAAAAGACCCTGCAGTCATTTGTTCTGGTTGTACTTTCCAATTCATTACACTGGTTTCATGCACAAAAAGCTGGAAACTATCTGCAACTTTCTCCTTTATATCATGATGTGTTGCTACAAGACCCAATAGCTGTGGATCACATTTCCTATGAGCTAACACCGGAATAGAATTTTAGTATTTGGCATGCCGCAGTAGCTTTGGATAACTGTGAAAGAGCTAAAAGATTTAAAGAAAAGTCAGATTAAATAATAATAAACCAACACTTTATTAGGACACACTGACATCTTACAGTTTATCTACTTGTTTCTTAAGTTGAAATGGATTTCATGTAAAACCTTAGTATTGAATGGCAATTATGTACAATCATAGCACTGCAACACTAAAATATTTAACAAGAAATGTCAATCTACAGCATCCACTATTGAAGAGGTATGTGCAAAAATTCAATACAAATATTCCAAACATGTAATTTCTCAGCATGAATAAATAATGCCAGTGTGCTTCCATTTGTAATCCTTTACACAATGTTTATTCCTTGATCAAAGCTAGGACTACTACACCTGACAGCTTTCGCCGTTGAGACAAACTATATGTGCATGTTCACAAAGGCTGCCTAAAAAAGCTGTAGGATCAAAGCCTTGACATCAATCTGCTCAATATGTCTACAAAGCAGTCATCTTACAGCAAAAGAGGAACCCCCAAGTTTAAGTTCTTCTTCTTCTCAGAAAACATAGTATCAGCATTTCAGAGTTCAAATGAAGGACCAGACTGGCAAAAAAGACACAGAGAGAGAGAGAGAAAGAGAAAGAGAGAGAACTACTGATCTATAAATTCAATATTAAAGATCAGTGACCAAATCAAATGGTAATCTTTCAAGTCATTGCACATGTACATACTGTTTCAAACAAACTTGTTACTATGAAATTAGAGTCAGCAGAGCAGCACTTCTGCACTCTGACCAGGCCGTACATGTCAGCTTGCAAAATACATTAAAAACATTACATTCAAGACCTGATGAAAGGCTCTAATTTAATGAAAAAGATGAGGTCAGAACTTTATCTCCTTGCACAGACTGTGAAATATTTACAGTTCACTGGAACTGGAGGTGATTCTACTAAATGTAATAAGGAGTTAACATGACAAGATAGGCTTTCATTACAGCAATATGCTACACTGTTAGTGTTGCTGTCTGTTTGCACCAAACAGATTACAGGACGGAAAATGATGAAATTAGTACATCTGACAGAATATTCTCCATCAGGTTGGGAAGGATGTGTCCTAAAAACTCGCCAGTTTTCAGCTACTGATTTTTTAAAATTATAATTGCTTTATTAGCAGATTTAAAACTGATGCAGTGGACAAGAAGTGGGATTTAGATACAATCCTACTACTGGAGTTCATAATTTCAAGGTTTGCCAATGTGCTGTTTCAAGAACAGAACTGCTTTAATTAATTACCAAAAGGTTTTTGTAAACTTTCCCCATGTAATATTCAAAAATATACATTTCTACATTCAAATTTTGTACATACAGTAAAACAGTTTCTGTTTAACACAGTTCCTTTCTTGCTTTGAGTAATTCTCAAGATTTTACAGAGCATCCATGAAAAAAGTCTTTTCAATAAAAATATCTAATGTTTTCAGGGCTGAAATTTCAGAGAAATTTTGTACCACTGTCTGGGTTCAATCCATGTGCAAAATAAACTCTCTTTGTTGAAGGTAAAATGCCATGGGCCAGCCCTATGTAGTTCCCTTTCTGAGCAGGGCCAACTTCATGTCCCTTTACAGACACTTCAGCACACATTAAACCACTGAGATGAATCAATAAATTATAGTTACTGACACATTAACAATTCAGAAACAGAGCTGCAACATGAGAAAATACACAAATATTTCCCCTCACAATAAAATATGACAATGTAGCGTGCAACCAGAATATTTAACCTCTATGAAAATAACCCCAGCAGATAACTGTAAATTGTTCTACGTGGCAGCCCCTTGAGAAAAAGCTGCTTTTTAAACTTTCATTTTCAAAAATGTCAGGTTTTCAGGATGTATGCTTATCTCAGCCTTTTAGTCAATGGCGAGACCCATAATATGCAAAAAAAATAAATGAAATAAAAACAGGAACCTGAAACTCAGCAGGAGCCAAAATTAATAGCAAGGAATGCAGTAAAGAGCTGCAGAGATTACCAAGCAACAAACTAATCAGTCTGCACTAAGCACAACTTTAAAAACTTTTAAATAAAGATATCATGACACTTCATTTATAAAGTTTAGAATTACTAAAATGACTGGTTACTTGTAAATGTTTTATGTATGTTTTAGAATCACTTTGAATCATCTTTACGATGTGGATTAATTGAAGGTGCCACCATAATGGCCATTTTAAACACTGACCTGATTACATACATTTCACATACCTGTCAGGCATCTCTATTTATAAGATAGATACTTATTTGTGAACTATTTTGAGACAAACAACAAAGAATTTTTCCTGTATTTAGCTAGATTAGAGTCCCTCACTTTGAAAATATTCCTAGATATGCAATAAATAATACAGCTCTCAACTGTGATTAGCTTCCGTAACACAGAAATACAGCAGAAGGTTTTTCCTTTTATTACTGCCTTTGTATTTATAGCCACTGTTGCAATATTAATGTCCTCCCTTATCAATATACATAAATTTATTCTCTGCTGCATAACACTAATATCAGTATTGCAGTTCACTAAAGGAAAATGTTTGCTTGATCTGAGAAGTGTCAGCCAGTTTTACTAAAATTTGCAGGGCTGAGTGTTACAGAATGCCTACAGCTAGGATCTACTCATTTTCTCTATCAGTAGGCTTGGTTGCATTACTATCTTCTATATTGTCATCCTTTATTGGGTGTTTTCCTTTGATGTTTATTGGATCATCGGGTCATCATTGGGAGAGGTCAGAGTCGGGACACTGACAAATGTCTGAGTTTTATCCTCACTCTGGGCGGCCCCTGTGTGGGACACAGTAGTGAAGGAGAGGTGATCATGCTCCAAAATAGCGAGGCGGTCCTGCGGCTTCTCCTTTTTCAGGTAAAACATTTTTCTAAGCTGCTTCAGTTGCTGCAGCTCGCAGAAGGTCTCCAGCACCACTAGCATGACTATCAGACCCAAGATCAGGTAAACTGATGAGACAAAAAGCACAGGCAGGGATTAGAAGAAGTATGAGTAATGAGCTGCAGTTCTTAGTATAATTGCCACCACATTACAAGAATTTTCTTAAATCCTGACGTGAAATCACTTTAACATTGCAATGGATTTAAAGGTGTGTTTAAAACCTGACTTAATCTCAACATGTACCTGCAAAATCTGAAACTTTTTCAGCATGGCAGTTACTGCCATTTTTCTGCAAAACAAATGATTTCTGCAAGCTACTCTTGCATTTTCTCACAACCCCTGTTGACACAAGAGGGCAGTGGCAAACTACTGGTGTAACAAGAACAGCAAGACTGCTTTTGAACAGAGGGAGAAACCAAGAGAAACATTTTCAGATACTGGAGAGTATAATATTGCGTTAGAGTTTGGTATTTTCAGGAAACTGGATGTTTTAGTCTATGTTTAAATGTAAGCAACAGTCTTTTGTTTAGCATTTATTAAGAGTGAAATGCACGTACACAGCAGGCACAGAATAGTGCTAAATCCAGAGCGCAATTTACAAAAGCAATGACTGCTTTGCCCCCGGCTTTTTTAGATTGTAGTTTTAATGCCCCAAATGGTAATACAGTGATATCACTTCCGATACAAGTAATTCTTCACAGAGGAAGTTGTATAAATGTATCTGGGGCCATTCATACAAACAAGCACATTCTGTTACAGCCTCATCTCCTCCTACAGACTGGCACATTGTGCCTACAAACTGATGTCTCTCTGGCTGCTTCGTACCAAACACCCACATCACACAAGCTGAAGACAGCTCAGTGGAGCAGCATTTGACAATTATGTACACCCACAGTTTATGAAGATTTCATGGGTTTAAATAGTTTCACTTTTTTGCATTCCATTCACTATTAGCTCTAACAATGCTGCACAAGTCAGCTAGAAAATGCAGTTAAGACTTTCCTGCTTTCGCCAGTAGGCCAAGGTCCAGATTTTAGCAATGCTCCATCTTTGATCATCAGAATGACTAAAATGGCCTCTAATACAGGAGGAAATAACAAAACATTCCTTTCAGAAAACACAAATTAGCAGTTATAACTGAACAGTTTAAAAAATGTAGTGAGCAGAATTTCTGCCAAGCTCATTTGGGTGGTTCTTCAGTCTAAGATGACAACGTAAAACCTACAGTTGTAGTATAAGTTCTGTTTGTTTTATTACAAAATTTAATCCATGTGTTCAAAATACTACATGTGGTATAATTTTCACAAATGGATCAAAAATAGACCCAACTAATTATATCATAACCAGGCAGGTCAAAGTTAACAATCATAAAACCTGCTAAAAGTGATTTCCTCACATCAGAAAAAATACTATTTCAGGCAGGTAAGTGAGTCTCACATTCACCTAACATGTCTCACTCTCCTGATGTCACATACCAAACATACAGGGTGTGTTTGGTATGTGACGTCAGGCACTAACAATAATATCATGAAACTAAAATGTCTTTTGGTAACAGTTATTAGACCAAAGTAGGACATCTACTGTTCATTTCATTAAAAACCTCCAATATGTATGAAATTCCACCAATAAAGAACTATCAACACTCACCAGTGATGCCCACTTTGTAGAGCTCCCTGAATTTCTGATTTGCGGCCTCTCCAGGTACGTAGTCTCCTAGGCCGATTGTACTGAGCGAAATGAAGCAGAAGTAGAAGGACTCCAGGAAGTTCCAGTTTTCTTCCAGTGCTGAGAATATGGCAGCAGGGATGAGGAAGAAGCAAGAGACGGCCAACGTGGCAAGCAGAGTGGCATGAACAATGGCTACCAGTGGCTTGGACAGGCCCCAGCGTGTGTGGATATATACGATTGGTCTCCGTGTGCTAAATACCATGATCCTTTGCACCACAGCAGTGAGGAAGAGGAGGGTGAAAGGGATCCCAATCACTGAGTAAATAATGCAAAAGGCCTTCCCTCCATCTGACAGTGGTGCTGTATGACCATATCCTGTAAGGAAACACAAACCACAGAAAAGGTTTCAGGTATAATCACCAAAGCTAAAGAAAAATGTAAGACAAAAACACATTTCTATTAGACTTTTGTAATCACTGCCATAAAATCCTAGTCTGTTGTTTTTTCTCAAACCATGTCAGGTGGGATCTCAGCATATAAATTAAGCAAATATTTAACTAGAAAAGGGATCCATAAGTACACAGTGATATTGTACCTTGAGTGTATTTTATGGCAACAGAGCCTAATTTTAATGGGAACATCCTGTGTGCTGATTAATTAGCAAACAAACATGGAAGAGACATCATTATGGTTTCTTCTTCTTTTTTAGTATTTAGTGGCACGCAACAAATTTTCCTTATTTTACAATGCTTTGGATTTTAATTTTAATGTAGATGAAGCCAGAGAAGGAAGGCTGAGATGGCTTGAACATGTGCAGAGGAGGGATAGTGGATGTACTGGACAAAGGGTGTTGAAAATGGAGCTGCCAGGCAGAGGAAACTAGGAAGATCACAGCTGTAGTGAAGGAGGACATACAGAGGGTTGGTATGACAGGATGCATGGGATAGGGTGAGATGGAGGCAGATCAGCCACTGTGGTGATTCTCAAAGGGAACAACCAAAAGAAGAAGAATAGGATTTTAATTTTAACGCAAGCATCCAGAAGAGATTTTGAATATTACTGCGAGTTTCAAATTATATAAAAAGAATATAAACCTGACTCTGTCTGTGCTGATAACATTAACAGCCTTGAATGTGACAGTTGACAAACAATATAATGCACAATTACAACATTAATCATGCTTTATATTAGTATGTACAGTATACAAACATCCCTACACCTTCTCAAAAAAGACTTCTGCTTATTTATTAGAATACTTTATTAATCTCCGGAGGGAAATTACTTTTGTTAATTTCCCTCCGGGGATTAATAAAATTTAAACTTATTTAAACTTTACTTATAAAGGACATGCATTAGAGGTGACCCCAGAGACCCCATAATATGATATGGAAACTACGGAATCCTAAACTAACAATACAATATTATTGCGATTTTTAAAGTTTTGCATTATGCTGAGTATTGCAATAACATATATTGTGATGTACGGCAATTTATCACCTCTTCTGAGCAGCAAGTTATGTCCCCAAAGGTAAACATTATCTCTTTTGTCTAGTAAGATAAAGCTGTGTGTTCCTCTCATTCAGTTATTTTTATTACTGCAAAATGGGATTGTCATGCAGACCTACTGACCAACAGTCATTAAGACCTGCCATAAATGACAAGCTGAACTGTTTTTATTATAGTCTAGTTCAGTGGATCTCAAACTGTGGAGCTGGAGGGGGGCAGAGCTACTGCAAGTGGGGTGCAGACAACCATGTAAAAAATCTGAAGTGAAACCAAGGTGAGTAGATATGACCTTTTTTAGGAAAAAGAAACAAGAATTTGCTGATGCTACTGCACTGACTATTTGCTCTGTTTTAAAGTAAAATTCAACGTGGATCCATGATTGATAAAACTGTGGGGTGTAGGGACTGAATTTTTGTGTGGTGTGGGGCGTGAACTTTTTTCTGTTTCTGAAGTGGGGCATGCAAAAAAAAGTTTGACAACCACTGGTCTATTTCAACTACGTTGGTGGGCAGAAAAAGCAATTGATTTTATTATTGCAGTACTTAAAATTGTAATTTGTATTTGCACTTCATAAAATAAATTATCAGTACTGTATTAAAACAGCATTGCATTCAAGATATCGCCATACTATGCTGTACTGATCCCCCATTTCACCCCCACCCCTAGCATATGTGGTCACACTGAACAATTTCTTGTTAACAGTTTCATGCCTGAGAAAAAAAATTTCATGCCTGAGGATATGAAAAATAATTAAAGCATCTTTAACAAGGTCATTAAATGGAATTGCATGAAATAAACAGGGTACTGGCTCAACTGGAGCAGTTACAGGCAGATTTTGAAGCTGTGTTGGTGGGAAGAAGGCATCACTGTAAAAGCCTGACATATTCAAATAATAATTCTAATAAGAGTCTGAAAAGGAGCACTAGTGTCAAACATAAAAAAGCAAATGATACAACCGGTATATTTCCTAGTGACAAAAAAATCCAGCACAATTCCCCCTCAGCTTCTGTATACTGTTTATTAACTACAATGCAATGATATCCATGCAGAATAAGATTAACATACACTGGGCCTTGCCCTTTTAAAGTTGGTAAGGATTAAAGGCAATGCCATAATAGTCACTGCATGCATTGTGTAATGTGTGTTTATAATGTTGATAAACAAAGGTAGTACAAAATGTCCAACAATAATAATAACAGGGAGTGTTAGCAAAAACAACACTCAACAGCAAAAAATGTGTTGAACAGATATCCATCTGTCAAGTCTGTTTACAGTCATCACTTTTGTTGAGTCTTAAAACAAGAAACTTTTTTTAGGCAGGAAGTAGGGCACACGTTATCTGCACAATCGTAAACTTACTGCTGACATTTGTCTGACTAAAGTTCTTCCTGCTGCCCTGACTGATCTGCAAATGCCAGCTTTAGAGAAGGTTAAGGTGTGTGAAATTCTGTGCAAAATGCAAGGCGGGGTTTGCAGTGCATATACATGCAATACAGCAAACATACACTACCAGTCAAAAGTTTGGATGCACTTGGCTATACTCCACTATGGCCAAGCGTGTCCAAACTTTTGACTGGTAGTGTAAAGCTGGAAAAGTAAGTGGTGCTACAAAAGAAACAACCTCAGGAACATGTTGAAACTAATTAGGTCAAGTGGCAACAGGCCATAATGTGATCGGGTATAAAACAAGCACCTTAGAGACAGAGTCTCTCAGAGGTAAAGATGGGCAGAGGTTCAGCAATCTGCCAGAAACTGTGCTTACAAATTGTGAGGCATTTTTAGAAATATGTTCCTCAATGTAAAAATGGAAAGACATTGAATTTGCCATCATCTCCAGTACATGAGATCATCAAAAAAATCAGAGAATCTGGAGATATCTCTGTGTGCAAGGGACACAGCCAAAAACCAGTACTCGATGCTTGTGATCTTTGAGCCTTCAGGCAGTACTGCATTGCAAACAGGCAGAATTATGTCATGGAAATCATTGCATGGACTCAGGAAAGCTTTCAGAAATGGGGTCTGTGAACACAGTTTGCTGTGTCATCCACAAATATACACTACCGGTCAAAAGACTGGACACACTTGGCCATACTCCACTATGGACAAGTGTGTCCAAACTTTTGACTGGTAGTGTATATGGATTTTGGAATGAAAATACGCCTAAAATAACAACAACAAAATGCCAGTGCTGTCATGCTGACTGTTATTTTACTGAAATGTAGTCTTCAGGAACACAGGCCTGCTGATCTGAATGACTTGACGGCTTTTTTCTTGTATGTTGCTTTGTTTATTGGTGGCAGATTTGCACAGATTTACCAGTTTAATATCCGAGCTGTTAGTGGATTTAAAGATTTAATAAGGAGATTTTCTCAGAATATTACCCCTTACTCTGGCTCCATTTTTTAGTTTTACCTATAATGTGATGGAGTAATAAAGCCACTGAAAAAAGACAGGTGGGGTGAGATTTTTTTTAAAGATAAATTTACTATTAAAAAAAAGCTGCAGATCTGAGAGAAAAAATTCACAAACTTTAGAGAAAAACTGGCAAATTTGCCACTTTTTCTCATAAATTTGCTGCATTTTCCTGGCAAATTTGCCAGAAGAGGAAAAAAACAGGAAAATGTTTTTTGGGCAAGGAATCTCATCACGTTTGCTGTGCATTATGCCAACTTTGGATGGTGGTATTTGATCATACGTTTCAACTGGATTTACCAACAAGGAAACACTTGTGATTTTAGCCCAGAATCACTATATTATCACTATATTAACATTGCCTGTGTCCAAACAGTTTATGCTGTGTGACTGATCCTTATTTTTTGTAGATTTGTCATTTTTTTCTCGCAAATGTGCTACGTTTTTAATATTATTCCGAGTTTTTTTTCTCAGAATTGTATCCCCTTATCTATTTTATTTTATTTTATTTTTAGTGGCCCTGATACTCCGCCACATAAATCGGAACCTGCCCATCTGGAACCCGTCTCATACAGTTAACGCCTAAAATATCCGAGTTTGCGGGGAGCCCGTGAATGCCGCGCCGGTGTAGCGCTGTGTGGATTGAGGACGTAGCGCAGTCACAGCTTCTGCTTCAGCCTTCGCCGCTTCAGGCTCCTGTCGCTTGCACCACAGTACGTTGTTTACCTGCGGCCGTTGAATTTGAACGAAAACAACAATGGAAGGAAACGTTTGCAACATCCAGGTGCTTCTTCGCGCCGCCGAATTTCTAGAGAGAAGAGAGCGAGGTGAGCGTTTTATGCTAATTGTCAGCGTAGACGGGAGCTGGTTGGTTATTGTTGAAACAACGACAACTGTGCGATAAAGCCTCGGTAAATATGCAGCTGTACATAAAGCAGACACGCACTGCTGTGCAGCCGCTGAAGATGTGATCGAGATTCTCGGTGGGGAGTTATTTCGGGCGATGTTTGCCGTCTGACTCAGTGACCTACATATCGGTCGCATCTTTGTACTCGAAGGCGCCAATCTGGAGCAGTTTGAAAATGAATCCTGGCGGCGTTGAGCGCTCAGTACGCTGAATGGAAGCGAGGCTGAACGGAGCCTAAAACTTACACGTTTCATTCATTTTCTACACTGCGTGGACACCGTGTGGACTGTTTTTTTCCGTGTGAGGCTGTGAGAGCAGTTCGATAAAAGCAGATAGATGGTGGGTGATGGCGCCAAAAACAAAACGTCCAGCTGATGACAGCAGCAGACTGCTTTCCACCTTCTCGTTTTCCCCCCACAGCTCTGATGGTTTTTTACTCTTTATCGTTGCAGTAAAGGTGAATTTGTAGCGCCGTACTATTAATACATGTTCATAATGGACAACCTTTAAGGTCGCTGCTGTTGTGCACTGTGATTTAGCCGGCGACTATTGTCTAACACAGCTGTGATGTGTCTCCCTGCACAGAAGCTGAACATGGCTATGCTTCAGTCCTGCCTCTCAGTCCAGCTCACTCTGACAAGAGAAGCAAGCAGAAGAGTAAGAAGATATCTGCTGGTGGCAATAGGTGAATATATTGCATAACCTGTAACTGAAAGCAGGGTGTGGTACAGTGTCTGACTTTCAGTTTTGTCAAACAACCTTTTCAAACGTGCATACCTCACATGTTTTCATACCAGAGCAGAATTTATTGTCATGAATGTTTTCAGCGCTAACCAAGCTGCCCGTTGTGTTTTTTTTCTGTCTTTCTCTGCAGGTCAGTTCACAACGAACTGGAGAAAAACAGGTAATTGTTTTTCTTCACAGTAAAGTGATATGTTACAACTGAAGTTCATAGCTGTCGGATCGAAAGGCAAAAAACAAGGGAAGAGTGACAAACAGTCGTGTTTGTGTGGGTTAATGGCTTCAGTTGTTGCTTGTTGTCGTGCTTTGCAGACGGGCCCAGCTGAGGCACTGCCTGGAGCAGCTCAAGAAGCAGGTCCCGCTGTCATCGGACTCGATGAGGAACACCACTCTCAACCTGCTGAAACGAGCCCAGCTTCACATAAAGGTAGAAGATACCAAAATGAAACACATTTCAATGGCGTCTGACTTAACAAGGCTCACGCTGTTGTTGTTGCTTTTGCTGATAGTGTTTATCCACACAGTGCCTGCGTGTGTTCTCTCCAGGTACTCCAGCGGGAATGCTTGTCTGTCTCTCTGTGTTAGCCCTGCAATAGAGTGGTTATCTGTCCAGGGTACCCTGCCTCTTGTCCTATGACAAGAGACCCTAAATTGGATAAGTGGAAGAAAATGGACGATTAGATGAATCCTTATTATTCTGCTGCTCATATTTTTCTCCCTCTCTGTGCACACATTTCAGAAGCTGCAGGAGCAGGATGAGCGTGCAGAGCAGCTGAAGGACCGCCTGCGCTGGGAGCAGCGAGAGCTGCGGGTTCGGCTGGAGCAACTGCAGAGAGGCACAGAGAGGATGAGGAATGACAGTCAGGGGTCGACCATGTCCTCTGAGAGGTCGGACTCTGAAAGAGGTAGGTTCTTGGGTCTCTCTCCCCCCCCCTTTTACATTCAGACTTAAAAGTGCCTACGAAGACCATACGAAAACGTATCACTCAGCCCTAGATTGCAAATCAAATGGATTTAATCTGTGATTGGTTTCATTGCAGAGGACGTAGAGGTTGATGTGGAGAGTATTGTGTTTGTGGACTCTGATGGACTGAGCATTACGCACGCCGATGCAGACCACTGTTACTCCAGCCTGGAAAAGGCCTGGCTATGACGGCAGTAAATATACGGTAACTAGTTCAATGCCACAGAGTGGACAGGAAGAGGAGAAAAACATTCCAAAAACAAAGGACAAGGGAGAATGGAGGAAGATGTTACTGTACAACTGAAAACATTTTTTGACATTCTCTTGTCAGCACGTGTCGGGCTAAAAGCTAATCATTGGTTATGAGTGAGAGGTGTCCATTTGCACTGACTAGCAGTTAAAATCACTGGGCTGTGATGGATGTTACTTTAAAGTACACATACAGTACATATATCCCCCAAAGCCATGAGGTGTCAAACTTCTAATGATACAAGCAGCTCTAGTCTTTCTTTTCAAGGGCTTTTAAAACTGAAAAAAGGGCTTCTATTCATAACTCTTAACTTATTCTTTACTACAGAATGTCTGTACTGGATTCTGCCTTAAATCAGATTTGGTTTAGTATGCTATTCAGCTTTTACTTAGCACTAAGTTTATATTTCAGTATGTCACGTTTAGCATGCACTTAAAAATTAATCTGTGCTATGGTTTGTGTTATTGTCCTATTGTATATCTACATTCAGTCATTTATTTTGCTCCTTTTATTCTGTTGCACATAATGTCCAGACATTGCACTTGTTTTGTCTCAAAAAGATTTGAAAACAGTGAACAGAAACAGGTAATATTTGCACATTGATATCTGGAAATTTAGTAACAATTGCCAAATATTAATAAATACACAATTTAGTCTGGTATAATTTGTAAAAATGCTGATGCCTGTGTTAAAGATTAAGTGTGAGAGGCGCATTTAAGGAGCTGCTTACGGTAATGAGTTTTATTAATTATGCATACAGCAAATTCACCAGTAAGGCAGGAGACGTATACTTGTAACGATTATGCAGTTGATGCTGTATTACAAGTATTATGTGCAGTTCTATGTATTTAATAGGGGTCGACCAGTGTTTTTGTTTCTTTTCAGTTGATACTGAAAAATCAGGGACTCTTAAGATATTTTAAAATTTGTGCTATTGCTACATAAACTGTTAACCGCAAAAAAGTGCAGTTTTCAGTGTAACTGGGAACTCCGCATGCTAGTAGTCCACTGTGCATCGCAACTTATGCAACATCTGTGACTTTAACATGGAAACAGCTCCACTGTGTTATCATGCTACCCTGTACCTATCAGTGTTGATAAGTTAATTGTGATACGTGTTCTCACATGCAGAGGTGCTGCATCAGAGCCAAAGTAGCTCATTTGCTATGTATTTTAGCAGGTTTTAAAAATCTACCTGATTATTGGTTGACCCCTAGTATTTAATAACTGAAGGTGCTTTCTCCCCACTTCACTTTTGTATATGCAAGAGGCCTTATTACTTTATCTGTCTCTCCACCCAGTAATATTATGTAGCATTTTTGTAATGATGTAAGCTTTTTTAATGAATAAATATTTTCTGTATTTATGTGCTGTTGTGCTTGTTTGCTATCTAATTTTAAAGGCAAAGTTATGCCATTCGGACAAAAGTATTAGGCCACATTCACATTAAGCCTATAAGAGCTTTCATGACATCCCAATCTAAATTTATAGGCTTTATTATAGAGTTGGTCCCCCCCTTTGTGGCTGTAACAACTTCCAATCTTCTGAGAAGGCTCACAAGATTTTTGGAGTGTACCTTGGAGGAAAGAAATGCCACAAACTGACTTCTGCAGCGGTGGCTTGCAATACCACACTTGAATTCAGTGAGTCCTTTAGAGCAACCAGTTCTTTAACAAATGTTGGCAGAGGCTGCATTTTAAGGTGCTTGATTTTTATACACCTGTGGCAATGAAACTAAATGAAAACACGTAAATCAGTGATTAAGATGTGGTCCAATATGTGTGTCCATATAGTGTATGTAGGAAAAAAGATGAAAGGAAAGCCTGGTAATTACTGTCCTGCTAATCATCTAGTGACTTCCAGACTGGTCTCACTAACTGCCCTAACTAGAGATGAAATCAGTCGGGGTAGTGTATAGATACACACTTGACACACAAGATTTCACAACACTGATTAGAAACTGTTGATTTATTGACAAGCCGATATTCTACTAAGAGTAAGAATACATTTTTTGCATGGGTTGTATCTCCAGCTCTCAGCTGAATGTACAGTTCAAGGTAGTCTTTGTCTTTCAAGTTTTCAGAGACCATTTCTTTCCAAGCAATGACACCAATGGTACACAAATTTATCCAGTCAATGCACTTCAAGCAGAAGTGTTGAGTGAATGGAACAAACAGCATGAATATATGCCAGATTTTTTTTTTTTTAAAAAAAAATCACTCAACTAAAACAATACATTAATCACAAGTCTGAAGCACAGTTGATCTTAGCTGCTCAACAAGAAGCTGTAAAGATTAGGTGAGTATTTCAGAACAAGACATACTCAAAGAACACAGTAAAAAAACAGTATGGGCACAGGAGTGGAGTAAAAGTTGAATAACAGCTTCAGAGTCATTTTATGGCACTGAGAGCGATAATCAACCATTCCTGTCTAAGCTCTCTATCTGGTAAATTCTGAGAAGATATGGTGTCAGGATGCTCAACAATACATACAGAGTAGCATGAAGAGAGAGGCACGAACAGGCTCTTGAACCCAGCTCAGGCCTTTTATGGTCCACCCACCATTGCAGCTGGGCACGCCCTCACAGAGGTGTCTAAACTTACTGGGATCAGTGTGCTCTGCTGCAGAATTACTTATTTGTGTAGCTCATCACACATACTGTTTCTTCTGGGCATGTGAGGCAAGGTCTTTGGCTTTCTCTTTAGCAGCCAGCGCTGTCTCTCTTGCTCTCTCTGTAGCGGTCTCTGCTAAGGTTCTCGATGGAGTTTCACCTACATAGGAGGAAAACATTGATCTTAACTGGATTCATTTATGTTTTCATGGCTAAGGAACAAACACCTGCAGTCATCAATATATTATCAGGGTTTCTACAAGATAAAAGTGTAGGGTCATTTGAAAATGCCAACACATAACATTTTACAGACATTAAACTAAGTTATTCAAGCTACTAAGTAAAAAAAAATGTAAAAAAAAAAGGTAACCTTTACAGTGGTTTCTAAAAGCATAAACTGCAAGGTTAAAAAAACCATCATAGTGTAACACAAAGTCTGTTAAACTTCACTGATAGCAATCTGTCCAGTAAGGATGCATAAACCATTGTGAATCCTTTTCAGCTGCTTTGGGGCAAATGAAAGTGACAACAGCTACACTGGAGAGGCAACAACAAGACAATCCTCAAAAAGAGAATGGTTTGCAGGTGAAGCCACAGACTATTGTTCTCTCCTTATCCTGACTGATTTTTCTCTAGTTTTCACAGGTAGTCCATCTCCACTGGGATGGTAATGCACCATGCCCAGCACAGTCTTAAGAGTGTGGAGGAGATACCAGGAGATGGGACATTACACAAGGAGAGCTGGCCACAGCAATACAAGGGCACTGGCCCAGTTACAGGAACAGTATCTGCTCCTTTTTCTAAGTAGGAAGAGGAGAGCAATGCCAGAGCCCTACTAAATGACCTCCAGCAGGCTACTCATGCATGTTTCAAACCAAATTGTCAATAACAGACTCAACAAGGGTGGCATGAGGGTCTGATGTCAATGCCAATCGAGCTGTTCGACACTGGTCTGTGAGAACAGGCCCCACTAAAGGACATCAGGCCCTCATGCCACCCTCATGGAGTCTTGTTTGAGAAACATGTACATGTGGAGACCGCTGTAGCTCTTTTGTAGGGTAGTGGCAGTGCTCTTCTTGGTTTTCTCACACAAAGGAGCAGATACCAGTCTGGCTGCTGTGTTGATGCCCTTCTATGACACTGTCTAGCTCTCCCCATGTAATGTCCTGTTTTCTAGTATCTCCTCTACATTCTTAAAACAGTGCTGGGAGAGACAACAAACCTTCCAGCAACAGGATGTACGGATGTACCATCCTGGGGGAGCTGTACTACCTGTGCGACTTGAATGGGTTGCAAGTACTTTCTCATGCTACCAGTAGTGATATAAGGACACTAGCAAAAAGAAAAATCAGATAAAAATCAGTCAAGAGGCATAAGGAGAGAACAAAGGTTTGTGGTTCCACCTGCAAAACCATTACCTTTTTGAGGGTTGTGTTGTTGTAGCTTCTTATGTGCACCTGTTGTCACTTTCATTTGCATCACAGCTGGTGAAATTGATTCACAATGCTTGATGCTTCCTAATTGAGCTGATTTTTAACTGACTTTGTGTTATACTCTGAAGACTGAGTGTTCCAGTTACAGCCAACTCTAACATCCTAACTTTCAAATGAAAAATTGTGTGATTTGAACTTAAAACTCTGGCTGACAATGTAAACATGCAGCTTAAACTGCACACAAAAGTCATAAGCTTTTTCAAACTCTTTTTTGAACGCTATGAGCCTGTTTTATTCCAAGAGCTTTTACACCTAAAAAGCAAACTTTCTTCTGCTAAACAAACTTAAAAAAGGTAAGCTTCTATAAACTTGTTTGCTCATTTAAAATTGAGTTTTTCTTTTATTCCCCAACAAACATTTCTGTCCTTTACTCTAATTTTGCTGATCGTATTCTTAAATTTTTATTCTGAATCAGAGCACCTTTGCTTCATCTTCCTTTTTAATAACAGATAATCTGACTTGTCAACTGATGACATTATTATATTATATATCCACCCACTGTTTGGAAAATGCATATTGACAGCCATTATAAAATTTAATGGCAAACACTGAATAAATATTTCAAGAATAATTTACCTTGCATTTTGGCAAGCACATATTCAAAGCCTTTCATGGTCTTTGTAACACTGGTCTTGAATCTTGCGAGACCAAATTCCTGGCAAGGTAAAGAAACAAAGTCATCAAAGACAAAATAATTCCTGGTGTATAACAACATGTAACTCAAATCATCACATATTCGTTGTCAGTCAGTTTGTCAGCAACAAAGAGCTACTTTAATTCTCTGCCATAAATCATTTACTACTTCAGATTCTGGCAGACAGCTTCAGTTGCTCAGCTGTTGCATCTTAACACTGTATTACATTTCTAAAAAGAGAATAAACACCAGGTGGGCGAGTCCTACTGTAGGTCACCCCGACTACCTTCCCTCAACTGTCATGCAGTGTGACACTCAACTTTCCTCTACTGACCTGAATAGCTCTAGAAAGGCCGTAGACATTGGAAGAGATCCAAGCTTCTCTCTTAATCTCAGTCCAGTTGCCATTCTCAGGGTTAATTCTGTAGTGACACCGCTCTTCAACAGACTGAAAGCAAAGAAACAATAACAACATGAGTCCAAGTTATTACTTTGTGCAATGCTGCTGAACACTTAATGGATGCAAACATTAATGTACCATTAGGCGAGCATGGCTGATGTTCCATGTTAGCGTGGTCATGGTCCTTTTCTGAGGGTCCACAATGGAGTCCTCAATGATGTATGCTGAGCTGGCCATGTGCTTTGGAAGGTAGCGCTCCATCCAGCGAGGGGAACGGCTAGTTTTGGTCAGAAGACGTCTGGAAATGAGGCAGTTGGTGGGGGTAACCTCTCGGAAAATTATATCCTCAGTCAAGACATGGTTACTGTGAAAAAAGAAGAGGTGGATTAAGGTGAAATGAAAACTGGCTGGAGCAAATAATATGGACCTGCGAGATCTGTTTTTGTTTCAGTGAAATAATGTCGTTTTATCCGCGCAAGAGTTCAAAACCTAAAGATATTAAACTTACACTGATATAGAACAGCTACAAATACTGACCTATAAGAGACTGGACAGTGCAATTCAGGTTAATAAGAACAATTAACCTACTGTCAAGTGGATAAACTGATTTCCTTGTAATTTCAGTTAAAATTGCAACTAAAAGTTACTTACACATCTGTTTAAGGGGTAATCTACATTCTTCCTTAACTGATTGATGGTTTGGTTGGTAAAAGTGGCAGAAAATAGTGAAAAGTCAGAAATTGCTTGTAGACCTAAAAATTTTCATTTCACTACCATTTAATTATTATATTACTATGTCAATACGTCACATCTGAATTTTCTCTATTTTTATATTGGCTGAAGTCACAAAAAATGAGTACAACTATCTCAGAAGGAATATTACTTTCCAGATTCCCCCACTGGTTAATCTTTTTAGTATGTGCATGTTAAGATATAACCCAAACCCAAATAATCATGGTTACCTAAAACTAAAACACTATGTTGAAAAAACTTGTTAACTGAAGTACTATTAATTAGACTTCAAAAAAATAAAAAACTAAAACAATACTGTTTATACACATGAAATTTCCTGAGTTGTAGTTGCTATCAAGTTGACCAAATTTGCGAATACAACAAGCATGAGGAAGTATTTGAGAATGTTTGTTCTGCACAGGACTGGGATTTCCACGATTGTGAATCACCTGTCTGCTCTAAGTGTCATGTTTGTGAAACCGTTTGTGAATGTTTTAGAAGTTGCCCCTTATAAATATCCCTGATATAGGTTTATAATAATAAGGAACTAAACTGACTCAATTGAGTTTTCATCTTTCAACTGCTCCCTTTAGGCATTGCCACAGAGGCTCATCTGCCTCCATCTCACCCTGTTCCTCCTTCACTTTATCCATTCCCTCTTTTTTTCCCTGCCTGGCAGCTCCACCTTCAACATTCTTTGTCAAATATATCCACTGTCCCTCCTCTGAACATGTCCAAACCATTTCAACGTTGCTTCTGATCTTGTCTCCAAGCCACTCAACCTGAGCTATCCCTCTGATATACTCATTTCTAATCTTGTTCTTTCTGGTCACTCCCAGTGGAAATCTCAGCATCTTCAACTCCGCCACCTCCAGCTCTGCCTCCTGTCTTTTTGTCAGTGTCACCATAGCACATCATAGCAGGTCTCACTACTGTCTTATAGACCTCTCTTTTCACTCTTGCTATCGCTCTTTCAAAATCACCTCAACACTCATCTCCACCCACTCCACCCTTTCTGCACTCTTTTCTTCACCATTCATTACTTTGGACGGTTGACCCCAGGCAATTAAATTCATCTACTGTCACTACCTCTACTCCTTGCATCCTCACCATTCCATCTGTCTCCCTCTCATTCACACATGTATTCTATCTGGCTTCTACTGACTTTCATTCTTCTTCTCTCCAGTGCATACCTCCACCTATCCAAGCTCTTTCCACCTTCTTCCTACTCCCACTACAAATCAATGTTGTCTGTGAACATCATAGTCCACGGAGACTCCTGCCTGACCTCATCTGTCAACCTGTCCATCACCATTGCAAACAAGAAGGGGCTCAGAACCGATCCCTGATGTAATC
>VUQH01031855.1:25691-36336 GCA_015106775.1 Etroplus canarensis
CACCTCTCTAGGCTCTCTTCCACCTCCTCCCTACTCTCACTACAGATTACAATGTCATCTGCAAACATCATAGTCCACAGAGACTCCTGCCTGACCTCATCTATCAATCTGTCCATCACCATTGCAAACAAGAAGGGGCTCAGAGCTGATCCCTGATGTAATCCCACCCCCACCTTGAACCCATTTGTCATTCCTACAGCACACCTCACCACTGTCTCACTGTTCCCACACAAGTTCTGCACCACCCTCACATATTTCCTCATACAATACCACAGTTCCTGTTTTGGCACCCTATCACATGCTTTCTCAAGATCCACAAAGACACAGTGCAACCCTTCTGACCTTCTCTATACTTCTTTATCAGCACTCTCAAAGCAAATATTACACCAGTAGTACTCTTTCTCGACATGAAGCCATATTGCTGCTCACTTATTGTCACTCATCAACTTGATTCCTCTACATTAATTCATTAAACGTAAAAAAACTCCGGTTTTGCTAGAGGTCTCTTCCTTCCTATAGTCACCAAGTGCTTGCTCATAAGTGCTCTGATTGTTGGGGTTTTCAATCATCATATTTAGGATCTTCACTTTGCCATATAAAGGCTTGGAGGTGACTGTTTTGTGAATTGGTGCTATATAATTATAATTAAATTGTTCATCCAAAGCATAGGCTAGGCAAGATTTTTGGCATAAACCTGCATTCACACACTCAGTAGTCTAACTACCCATACCTGTAAGGGTTGGGATATCGTTGCCAGAAAGCAACACAAACTTGGTCCCAGGTGCTTTTCAGCAAACCTGCACAGCAGAAATATTTCACCATTGTTCCCCTGGTTTACCCTGTAAAAACACAGAACAAACAGATGTAAGTTTGCCACATTAATTCATTTAGTTTTCAAAGTACAGATCAAAATAGTGGTGTCAGTACTGTGTTAAAACACACAAAACTCGTTTGCAGGGTAGTAAGCGGCAATCTTCATAGAGCAAAGAAGCAATGCAACTGACCTCATGAAATATCTACATGATTATAGTGGGAGAATAATAAGATTTGAGTGTCTTTACGCTCTAAAATAAATCCTAGCCATTAACACAGGTGTCCGATTAAACAAACACTCTAGGTAAACACTAAAACTTTACCTTTGACCTCACAACTCCCACACTGAGTCACCCAGTATGACTGCCATCAAACGACGCGAGGACCATCACACAGACCCACTACGACCACAGACTGCTAAATATGTCCAAAATGAGGGTGTAACATCAGATAACACATTTCTCACGTCTGCTTTAGCTTCCTCATTAGCTTAGCCTAGCATGAGGCAAACCGTTTGAATGAATAGCACACAGTGCTCCAGAAATTTCCACGACCGACATATAAGTACGCGCACTTTTTCAGTTCAGTTCAGAGGTAAAGACGGTTACCTGCACGGCGACACCATTTAAGAGATGAGACGTTGCATTTTACACTCGCACCGGGTAGAATATGACCGTCAACGCGGCCCACAGTTCACGCCAAACGTAACTGGAGCAAAGAGGAAGGTCAAACTCGACGGTATATCCGGTTAGGTGGGGCGGCTGCGATAAACGCTTTAACCGCTAGATGGCGGCAGGCGACTGTGCGAAATGCCACACGGCGTTAAAGGGCCTTTTTTTTTATCTGTCTGGAAGTTTTGGGTAAAATTTCCAGTAACGCTGTCAAATGTCAGCAACTGAAACTGGCTTCTTTACGGCTCCCTGAAAAATGAGCGTCCCAGAATGCCCAGAAATGTTTTCCAATTAAAAAGACTGAGCAAAACTCTCCACCCATCCAGTGTGGGGCTTACTGAGTCTGATGTCATGGATAGAAGCTCAGTGTTGGCTGTCCTGATAAAACTCACAGCTCTCATAATAATTTACAGGTACGAAAATAGGCCAAACAAGGAAATAAAACAGTAATGTGGGTGTCGCGAACCAGTAATGCAAGAGCAATGGGTAATTTCTCTGCTGTAAAATGAATCACAATGCGTAGGCCACATACAAAATGCTTTATTACACTGACTTGACCCACCTACTTTTTCCAAAATAGTCAAAATAAGCTAAAAGCTTATATGAAGGACTTTGAAAAACTTGTGTTTTGCATTAAAAAAAATTTAAAAAAACTCTCTTTGTTGATGTTCAGGCGGACATTTCAACTACCAAAGTGTGCCATAGGTATGAAGGGAACAACAACAGATAGTAGTCCATCTATACATTTTCATAAGATGCCAGGACGTTCATTCAGAAGAATCAGACTGCCATTTACTTCACTACTTCAGCATGTTTATCCAAGCCTGGATGTCTTTATTTGACAAGGACGTACATAAAACATAACTTCTCCCTATGGTCAAATCAGATCCAGGATTTGCATGTATAATATGAGCTTCATTACGTGTGCCCAGAGGCGCTGTGGTTAATGTTCCTGTGTTCATTAAACAGTCAACAAAGGACACGTTATCAGCACTGTAATGAATATAGAATCATGTGTTCTCACTTCTTCCAAATGCCTTCTTTTTTACATATCCGCAAAGCACCTGGCTGCATTTTGTGCTACAGACATCAATAACTTGTTGCTCTTGCTCCACACAATCCCATTCCTCTGGAAACAGAGTCCTGCTGCTTCATCTAATCAGGAACAGCTGGTTGCCAGGTGAGGACAATTAGCTTCCTGTTTGGACAGAAATGTATCGATCGTCTCCTTTGGATTCCTTGGACGAGGGTTGAATGTTTCACTGCTAGAACACTGTAATTAATCAAAAATGCAGCACTTAGATTAATTAGGTGAAAGCCATCCAGACAGTTTGAACATCTACCAAAAAAACAAAACAAAACAAACGTGTGAAAAATCAAACTGTCACAGTCATAGTCACCACAGTCTTTCCTTCAGTCTGTGTAATAAATTGGACATTACAAACCATCAAGAGTTCTGCATTTACAGGAGGACACATTATACATTGTACCAGTTTAAATAACACCTAAGTAAACATCTTAAACACATATCTGAACAGGTTTGGCAAATATTCTTTTACTAGTACCATTAGCAACTGAAAGAATAAGCTTACATGAAGCAATCTGCATGCAAAGCTTTGGGTCTTCTCCAGTGACACAGATACTCAAGATCAAACCATTCAAGTCAAAAGGCTACTTCTGAATGACAAGCACCACAAAGCAGAGGTGCACATAATATGTGTATATTCTACAGATGTTTTAAACTGTGCAAATCTCATACAGCAGTGGGAGGGTGTCCACCATTAGGACCGTTCAGGGTCATCCTCCTTATGGAGCGAGTCCTGAACGAGCCTTCCATGTGGAAAGAATCTGGATTATCTTCACACCGGAAGACCATAAGGAAGGCATTCCTGTAGTTTTTATTCATCCACCCATACAGAAAAGGGTTGGCAAAAGTTGAACACATAGCCACAATGTGGAACACTGTGTATAATAGTTTATATTCCTTCAGCCTGAGCACTAGGTCCAAGTCACTGGCCAGCTGAAATGCATGGAACGGCAGCCAACAGATGGCGAACACCACAACCACTAGTACCAACATCTTTGTGGTCTTTTTGCGGCGGTTGATGCTGTCATTACGGCTGGATGGGCTGACATGATTTCTCAGTTTGACCCAGATGCATATGTAAGCATAACTGATGATTGCTAAAGGAATAATATACTGTAGGAGCAGCACTGAGAGGGTGTAGATGAGCCCATCTCTGCTGTTCTCATTGGGCCACTTCTCAGAGCAGACAGCAATGCTCAGGTTGATTGAAGTGATCTCTTCATAGCGGTACTCTCTGAAGATGGCCAGGGGTGCTGCCAGTACAGCAGACACACTCCAGGTGAATGCTATGATGAGGAAACTGGAGTGCCACGTAAGGCGCCATCCAAGGTGGAAGACAATACAGCGGTAACGTTCCAGAGCTATGACAGTCAGAGTCAGGATGGATACATGCACACTCAGAGCCTGGGCAAAGGGTAGCATGTGGCACAACACCGGCCCAAACTTCCAGTCATCTAGGAGAGTGTAAATCAGAGTGAAGGGCAAACAGAGGGTGTTCACGAGAAGGTCTGCCACTGCTAGGTTAGCAATGAAGAAGTTGGTTACTGTTCGCATGTTTCTGTAGCGAATAATCATGTAGATGACGAGAGAATTACCCAGCAGCCCCAGCAAGATGATAAGGGAATAAGCTGTGATCAGAGTGATCTGGACTCCAAGGTGCTTGGTGATGTCAGTGTGGAATCCAGGTGGGTGTAAACCCATGCTTTCATTGAGCAGAAATGAGGAATCAATTCCTGCAGTCTCCTCTTCTCCTGTATGGTTGGATGTGTCTGGTGGGCTCATTTTTGAAGGTGCTAAAACAAGGCGGTGTTAACACCTGAGCAGAGAAAACACATAAAATAGTTGGTTGAGACAAGTCACAAAGAATCTTATTTCACTAAAAAGCTACGACAGTGCTGGCTGTTGATGTGAAACATACGTCAGATGTTTGTGTATTTATTTCTCACTTTTCTCTGCAGAGTTCTCAACACCCATGACCTGCATTTGTTGCCACTGCCAACTCCAGGACGCACGTGGCATCAGTTAAGAAGACCTGATCCCTCAGTCCCTTTCCCAGTTTCAAATATTACAAATTACAGTTGTGGGCACCCAGGAGGTATCACTGCTGGGAATGTGAATTCTGAGACTCTTTGATTGGGTGTCAGTATTTTAGCTCCCTCTCCAGGAGTGTAAGCCCTTCAATCCCATTTGCTTCCTTTTTTTCATATTTTAATCCCTTCTATCATTCACAGAAATTAACTGCAGACATATGTGCCAGTGTATTATGACAGACAAGTGGCAATACCAGTGATGCAGTCTTTCATTTTCAGGTACTTTCATCCTCAGCAACTTTTTGATGAAATGTGACTTAACAATTATTTAATTGTACTCTTCATATCCCCTGCAAATGTCACACTGATATTAAAGACATGTAGTGTTTAACTCAAGCACAATAAATTACTGCAATTTATAAGATAAGAGAATCTTCTAATTTATGCAGCTTCGTTATTAGAGCAATTGTCCATGATTGTGTTGAGGAGGAGGATGCTCTGAAAAAGAAATTAAAATATGGATTTTTTTATTAACTGATGATAATCAGCAGATCAGCTCACCTTCTAGCAGCTTGCTCCAAATCCTATACAACATATAGATACTAAAAGCTATTTATCTTATATTATAATAGAGTTATTTATTCCATGTGACATGAACACTGATGCCATTATAAAGACAGAAGGAAAATGGCAGAGGAAGCATGTGTGCGGGAGGGGTCAGCCAGTTCAAAGCTGCATCATTAGAACTGCAGACAGGTCGCACACACAGTCTGAATCTTATAAAAGGAACACCATGCTTTCTGTCTAATATTAAACAAGCACATGTGAGTAAAATATTCTGTAGTTCATCATCTTGTCAATTTACCTTTATAAAGCTAAGAGCTCCTGCTGAGCACAGACAGCACATGAAATGACATACATAACTTCTGCAACACTCTGGCTCTTTCATCACAGCTTATTCTCATCCTTAAGATTTTGAACAAATCCATAATGGTGTAATTTCAAATGGATTCTTAGTCATAAAACTTGGACTCTTGAAGTTTTGTGTGTCCTTGTAGGCCTGACTTGACTTTGCACATTTTTTTGTGGATAACACTCAATTCTTAAGTTTTTCTTTATGGGATCACTGAGACAAACCAGGACACCCTTTAGTGAGAGGTCATCTCTCTGGTGACAGACACTATTTGATTTCTCAGGAGATCCAGCCTATTTTAGAGAACCACTAGAAACACTATATCTTACTGACGTCATTGCTTTTAAATGATTTTACTTACATTTGAGACAGTGGAGCATATGGTTTTTTCCTGTTGCTCTAATCTCATGTTTAAACTAAAGGTATTGCATTGCAAAAAGAACAAGACAAAAACGCGTTTGCATTCCCTGCAGCAGACTTAAAGCCAAAGATATAGATATCATGTGTGACGTGTCTTTAAGCTCCTGCACAACTCCCTGAAATTTAAAACCATTCATATATATATATGTATATATATGTCCCTTAAAATATCAGATGTTAACCATAAAAGAGAGTAAAGTCTCAGGGATGTCGAACACAGTAGCCTACACATCGGAGCCAGTAGGAACCACCGGAGATCATTGTACTACAACAGGTGTTGCAATGTCAGTCATCCGAAAAGCATGTAAGCCCTGCCTGGACCCTCTGCCACTAGAGCACACCTCTGCATCAGGCAGGCTGCAGCCAATATGCACTTGAAAACGCATTATTTGCCAAAGCACCTCCTTTTGTAATCAGTGATGGGAAGCTTATGCCACTGATAATTCTGTTATAGTACACCTGCAGACCAAACATCTACAGTACAACCGGACTGAAGCCAACTCTGCACACTGCCATCAAATTATAAGGCAATTTATTTTTAATTGATTACGCAACAGTGCGTAATTTGAAGCCATTTGCTGAACTTATCCAATAATGCGGATTCAAATATCTCCAACTGAGCTCTTGGAGGATATTCAACCGGTTTTGACAGGTGCAAATCGTTTGCCTCCAACACAAGGAATCTCAGGTACGCAGTCTGGACTCTCATTTATCCAAATGTTAGTTTTCTCTTATCCAAATTGCGCACATTTTGTAGTTCCAGCAACTGCAGGTTACGCTCTCATATAAGAACAGAGAAATCATGTCTTGCACCTCATGGGGGATCCATGTCCCACAGCTAGCCTCGCAATATCCACTAATATCCAGATATTAATCCACTCACCTGTCCCCCTATATCTCCTTTTGCAAACGTGTCTTCTCTGGAGAGAGTCATGGAACAAGTGGGAAAAATCCCAAAGCTCCTCCCAGCGTGAGGCGCCTGGTGCGCATCTTGTGGCTCGGCTGTTGTGCGCGTTCCTGAGTCAGGTTTACAGGAGTCAGTGTGAGCCTCCACATCTGCGCCAGCCTTGCCAGAGACCGGGACTGGAGATCTGCGCAAGGGTTGCGCTTTATATGTCACATTTTCAATACACATACGTTTCATTTCCTTCCACCTGCTTCATTTAAAGAAATGTATTAAGAGCCCAAATGGTCCCTAAAGAAGTGTGCCACAGCACACTTGGGCTATGTCCCTGGGTTTATTGGATTTGTCCTGCTTTATCTCCATTTATTATTTCGTTTATTTCCGGGCAAGCTTTCCGCTTTTTCCCGCAAAGCTTCCCCCTTGTCCATGTGTGCAAGATTTGATGAACTTTGGAACAAAATATGGCTGTAAAACAAATCCTTTATATTGCTTTATTTGATTCTCCGCATCACTGTCGCAACTAATCTAATTTCTGAAACGAACAACATTTAAACTGCCCCATAACGCAATTTCATGTTGTTGCGCCGAAAGCCACTGTAAACTGCATAAAGCCGCTATCATATTTAGTTGGTTTCCCTCAAAAACAACACAGAACAGCAACAACCCCGGATTTATGTGAGCTTGAATGAGTTGATGCAGATTGCACTGTTGGTTTTAATTGAAGCTGTAAAAATGCAAGGGTAGTTTTTTGGGCGCCAGCTAATTTAAGAAGCCATTAAATTATAGATAATTTCAGTGGGGGTTTGTGGGAATCCAATTCCAATCTATAGTTTAGCATTCAAAGTGTGTCGTTTACCTGAATGAGCTTCAGTTTGGGGGCTTGAATGAAGGAGACTATATTGTCCCTGAAGCCATTTCTTTTTTAAAATGTAGCAAAGGTTAAAAACATTTTTACATTTTTTGATGACATTTCTCAGGAACTTGTAAAAGAAATAAAATTGCAAGAGAGATCACAGCTTACCTTGAAATAAATTGGATTTAAATTCTTCAGAAGAGAATTTATTGTACTTGGAGCCCATATGAGAGCGTGAAACAAATTCACCTAATCAGAATGGTAACCACCAGCATTATATAAGATGCTTCAGTCTTTTTGGTAGGGTTTTATTTTGTCTTGCAATAATTGGTGCACTGATTATCTCAGCAATGGAGATTATGCTTGATTGGCTGTCTCTCTCACACTTTCTATTCTTCCAGTTATAAGAGCCATCAGCCAGCCGCCATGTGCACTGGGTCATCCAGTCAGTGCAGAGAGTTTTCTCAGGCTGCTGTGTCATTGATTCACCTACATGGGCCCATATTAATCTTCATATATTGGGTTAGTTAGCTCCTCATGACTCAATATGGTGAGGAATCCTGCACTTATGGTCTCTTACTCGCAATCTTATCACTTCTTCTGTCTAGCTCACATACTGTGGGGTCCTCACATTGCACACCCAATTGTCTGTCTTTCTGTGTAACTGATGATAGTGTGAGAAAATGGCAAGCTAAAAAAAATCCCTTTTGTGCCTATTTTTCTTTTGCTTTTGTTGTTCTCACTGAGAATATACACTTGACAGCAAGAAAGTGGGTAAAGCAGATGAGAGCATTTAGTTCTTCAGTGGAAATGAATTGATTTTAAAGGATATTTTTCCTTTGAAGTCTGCAAATTGGATTCTTCAGATAAACCTTTGTGTGGGAGATTCCAGTCATACCTCCTGGTGAACTTTCTTTTATCTAAAACTTGGTCAGTATCTCCAAGAAGGTAAATCTGGTCCTGTATCTCTGTCTGTTTCATTGTCTCCTTCATCAAACTGAGATTTTACAGCCACACTCCTTGCAAGCATGCCTGTAGCTGCCATTAATGACACTAAGGTCGTATCCTTGGTAATGTTTCTGAAAGTTTGGAGTTTTTAACAACTTGAGAAAGAGCTTAGATTTTTTGCAATAGTGGGTATTACGCAAATTTTCTTATAATTGCACAAACCTTCCACTGATTCTACACACTGAGTTCAGTTCACTTATCACAGCAAGTACTGTAAAATCTGTTGTATAATGTCTTCTGTAGTGCTGGAGGGACCTTTCAAAAATCACAACAAATAACTGCAATCAGTGTTATCTCAGTTTGGTATTGGAAAATTTGTAGCAAGAAAGCATTTGCTCGAGTTGGGGGTGGTTTCTTAGATGTAACGGTTCACTTGGCAGCAGTCTTAAAACCCTACTGAATTGCACTGCATGAAATGTAGATGAAATTGTTTTGAAGGCTTGACCTGAACATTAGACTAGGGCCCAATCACATTTTATTTTATTTTAAATTTACCAGTAAAAGTTTTAAATCTTCAAGCTTTATGGAAGTGCAGTACTACTTTTGGTGGAGAGGCAACTTATAGCTTATAGCTATTTTATACAAGATCTTCTTCATTAGAATTATATCTGGTGGAGATTAGATGACTGGATAGATATAAAATCAGAAATCCGGTATCTTGAATTATTAGAATTTTTTTAAGAGTGATCATAAAGTAATTTACAATGAAGAAATGTTCAACTTCTAAAAAGTACATTTATTTATGCATTCAGTATTTAGTTGGGGCTCCTTTATGAATTACTGAACCAGCTTGGAAGTAATCAACTTGTAGCTCTGCTGAGGTGTTACTGAAGCCCAGATTCCTCTGATAGTAGCCTTCAGTTCCTCAGTTCATCAGTTTTTGGGTCAGGTGTATCTCCTCTTCCTCTGTTCCTGACCTGAACCCCATAGATTCTCTATGGGGTTCAGGTCAGGAACATTGGCTGGCCAATCAAGCACAGTAAAAACATTGTCAGCAAACCACTTAATAGTAGTTTTGCCACTGTGGGCAGATGCTAAAGAGAAATCGGCATCTCAATAAAGCCACTCCTTAGGAAGCTCTGTCGAGTTCTTGAATCAACTTTTCTTGACAAACCTCTCAAGACTGCAAGCATCCCTGTTGTTTCTTTGCCTTTTCCTACTGCACTTTTCCCTTGTCAACTGCCCATTAATATAATGCCTTCCAGAAGTGTTCATACCCCTTGAACTTTTCCACATTTTGCCATGTTCCAACCACAAATGTAAATGCATTTTGTGTAATAGACCAACACAAAGTAGGGTATAATGTATACGCTGTTTAATTTTGGAGTTATTTATGTTTACATATTGCAGTTCATACAGACAGGTTTATTTGTTTATTTATTTTAATCTTAAGTTTCTTACCATTCAAATTAAAATCTATTGCCTTTCAAATGTACATTTATTTATATCTAACTGTGCATCTGTAACACAATGTAATTTCCCCCTGGGTTTAATGAAGTATGCTGATTCTGATAATTGTGAAGTGGAAGGAAAATGATCCATGGTTTTCAAAATGTTTTACATATAAAAGTCTGAAAAGTGTGGTGTGCATATGTATTCAGCCACCTTGAGTCAATACTTTGTAAAACCACCAATTACAGCTGTCAGTCTTTTGTGGTATGTCTCTACCAGCTTTGCACATCTAGAGACTGAAATTTTTGCCAATTCTTCTTTCCAAAATAGCTCAAGCTCAGTCAGATTGAATGGAAAGTCTGTGAACAGCAATTTTCAAGTCTTGTTACAGATTCTTAATTGGATTTAGATCTGGACTCTGACTGGGCCATTCTAACACATGAATGTGCTTTGATCTAAACCATTCCAATCTGGTTGACCATTCTTAAGTCTTTTGCAGACACTAACAGGGTTTCTTTCAAGATTGCCCTTTATTTGGCTCCATCCATTTCCAT